>PVJD01012096.1:0-41852 GCA_004026545.1 Mormoops blainvillei
CGCACATATGCTGCCTACAAGAGACCCACCTAAGAACAAAAGACCTGCACAGACTGAAAGTAAAAGATTGGAAAAAACATATTCCAAGCAAATGGGCAGGAAAAAAAGGCCAGGGTAGTAATACTTATATCAGACAAAATAGACTTCAAAACAAAGGCCATATAAAGAGACACAGAAGGACACTTCATAATACTCAAAGAAGAATCCATCGAGAGGACATAAACACTATAAACCTATATGCACCCAACATAGGAGCACCCAAATATATAAGGAAAATCCTGGAGGACTTCAAGAAACATACAGACAGCAACACACTCATAGGAGGGGATTTTAGCACCCCACTGTCAACAATGGATAGATCTTCCAAACAAAATATCAACAAAGATATTGTGGAACTGAACAGCACATTAGATCAAATGGACTTAATTGATATATTTAGAACCTTTCATCCAGAAGAAGCAAACTACACATTCTTTTCAAATGCACATGGAACAGTATCAAAGACAGACCACATGACAGGACACAAAACAAGCCTCAACAAATTTAAGAAAACTAAAATCACATCAAGCATTTTCTCAGACCACAAGGGCTTAAAACTAGAAACCAACCTCAAGGAAAAAACTCAAAAACATTCAAACTCATGGATACTGAGTAGCATACTATTAAACAATGACTGGGTCAATAATGAGATCAAAGAAGAAATCGAAAAGTTTCTAGAAACAAATGAAAACATACAACAATCCAAAACCTGTGGAAGACAGTGAAGGCAGTCCTGAGGGGGAAGTTCATAGCAATACAGGCCTACCTAAAAAAGGCAGAAACATTTCAAATAAACAACCTAACCCTATGTCTATAAGAACTGGAGAAACAACAACAAACACAGACCAGAGCAAATAGAAGGAAGAAAATAATCAAGATCAGAGCAGAACTGAATGACATAGAGACTAAAAGAACAATTCAAAGGATCAGTAAAGCCAGGAGCTGGTTCTTTGAAAAGATAAACAGAATCAACAAGCCCTGAAGCAGACTCATCAAGAAAAGAAGGGAGAGGAAGCAAATAAACAAAATCAGAATTGAAAGAGGAGGAATTACAACTGACACCACAGAAATACAAAGGATAGTAAGAAACTACTACGAATAACTATATGCCAAGAAATCTGAGATGTGGGTGAAATGGACAAATTTCTAGAAAAATATAATTTTCTAAAACTGAATGAAGAAGCAGAAAGCCTGAACAGACCGATAACAGCTGGTGAAACTGAAGCAGTAATCAAAAAACACCAGACACACAAAAGCCCTGGACCAGATGGTTTCACAGAAATTTACAAAACATTTCAGGAAGAGCTAACCCCTGTCCTTCTCAGGCTATTCCAAAAACTCTCAAAAGAAGGAAGACTCCGAAACTCTTTTTATGGGGCCAGCATCATCCTAATCCAAAAACCAGATAAAAAACACAACAAAGAATAAAAACTACAGGCCAATATCGCTGATGAACATAGACACTAAAATCCTCAACAAAATATTGGCAAACTGCACCCAGCAATACATTAAAAAGATCATCCACCATGATCAAGTGGGATTCAACCCAGGGATGCAAGGATGGTACAATATTCGCAAATCAATAAACGTAATACATCACATAAATAAAAGGAAAGACAAAAACCACATGATCATACCAATAGATGCGGAACAAGACTTTGATAAGGTACAGCACCCATTTATGATAAAAACATTCAGCAAAGTGGGAATAAAGGGGGCATATCTCAACATAATAAAGGCAACACATGAAAAACCTACATCCAATATTATACTGAATGGGCAAACACTAAAAGCTTTCCCACTAAGATCAGGAACAAGACAAAGATCCGCTTTCACCACTTCTATTCAACACAGTATCAGAAGTCCTAGCCATAGCCATAAGGCAAGAAAAAGAAATAAAAGGCATCCAAATTGGAAAGGAGGAAGTAAAACTATCATTCTTCGCAGATGACATCACAGCATACACAGATAACCCAATAGACTCCACCGAAAAACTACTTGACCTAATAAGTGAATTTGACAAAACAGCAGGATACAAATCAATATTCAGAAACTGAAGGTATTTGTGTACACCAAAAATGGAATATCAGAATCAGAAATCAGGGAAAAAATCCCATTTACTATAGCAACAAGAAAAATAAGTACTTAGGAATACACTTAACCAAGGATGTAAAAGACCTGTACTCAAAAACCAAACAACACTAAAGAAAGAAATTAAGGAAGACACAAAGAAATGGAAGCATATATCATGTTCATGGATTGGAAGAATTAACATCATCAAAAAGTCCATACTATCCAAAGCAATTTATAGATTCAACGCAATCTCTATTAAATTACCAATGACATATTTCACAGATACAAAACAAACATTTCAAAAATTTATATGGAACCATAAACACCCTGAATACCTGTAGCAATTCTGAGAAAGAAGAACAAAGCATGGGGGATCACAATGCTAGACATCAAACTATATTATAAGGTCACTGTAATCCAAACAATGTGCCACTAGCACAAGAACAGACACACAGATCAATGGAACAGAATAGAGAGGCCAGAAATAAACCCATTCTCTATGGTCAATTAATATTCGACAAAGAGGGAAGAAGCATAAAATGGAGTAAAAACAGCCTCTTCAACAAATGGTGTTGGGACATCTGGATAGCGACATGCAAAAAAATGAAACTTGACCACCAACTTACACCACACACAAAAATAAACTCAAGATGAATAAAAAGACTTAAATATAAGTCACAACACCATTTAAGTCCTAGAGGAGATCATAGGCAGGAAAATCTCAGATATTCCACACAGCAATATTTTCACCGATATGTCCCCTAGAGCAAGAGACATAACAGAAAGAATAAACAAATGGGACGTCATCAAAATAGGAAGCTTCTGCACAGCTAAAGAAAACATCAGCAAAATGAAAAGGGAACCAACCGTATTGGAAAATATATCTGCCAATGATACCTCAGACAAGGGTGTGATGTCCAAAATATATAAAGAACTCATATGACTCCACTCTAAGAAGATAAACCATCCAATTAAAAAATGAGCAAATGACCTGAACAGACACTTCTCCAAGGAGGACATACACAGGGCCCAGAGACACATGAAAGGATGCTCAGCATCACTAGCCATCAGAGAGATGCAAATTAAAACCACAATAAGATACCATTTCACATCAGTCAGAATGGCCATCATAAACAAATCAACAAACAAGTGCTGGCGAGGATGTGGAGAAAAGAGACCCATAGTGCACTGTTGGTGGGAATGAAGGCTGGTACAGCCAGTGTGGAAAACAGTTTGGAATTTCCTCAAAAAACTAAAAATGGATCTGCCTTTTGACCCAGCAATTCCACTGCTGGGATTATACCCTAAGAATCCTGAAACACCAATTCAAAAGAACCGATGCATCCCAATATTCCTAGCAGCACAATTTACAGTAGCCAAGAACTGGAAGCAACCTAAGTGCCCGACAGTAAATGAGTGGATCAAAAAAGTGTGGTACATTTACACAATGGAATATTACACAGCAGAAAGGAAAAAGGAGCCACTACTCTTCGCAACAGCATGGATGGAACTGTACAACATTATGCTAAGTGAAATAAGTCAGGCGGTGAAAGACAGATACCATATGATCTCACCTATAAGTGGAACCTAACCAACGAAATAAACAAGCAAGGAAAGTATAACCAGCAACACTGAAATAAAAAACAAACTGACAGTAACCAGAGGGGAGGAGGGGAAGAATCATCAAGGAACATGTATAAAGGATCCATGGACAAAGCCAAATGGGGGAAGGACTGAGGGTGGGAGGTGGGGAGAGGTGGGGCTGTGGAAAGTGGTGGGAGAAAATGTTTACCAAAAAAAATAAATAAATAGAGTGAGGCTAAGAATAATGCAGGAAATTAAGAAGCCAAAGAACTGATATGTACAGCCCATGGACATGAACTAAGAGGTATGGGGATGATGGGATGGGGTGCAGAGCAGAGGGGATAAAAGGGGGAAAAATGGGACAATTGTAATAGCATACTCAATAAAATATACCAAAATAAAATAAATAAATAAATACTGGAGGGGGAAAGAAAAGAAAATAATGAAACAGAAAACAGAAAAAAAAAAAGGAAAAAACAGATAAAATAAGTACAGTCTTTGTGGTATCACAAACAGCTACAGTCCTGGAAGAGACCTACTTGGGCAAATGTTAAAAGACAGAAAATACATCACAGAAAGAAATAAGAAGAAAATCAACAAATAGAATAAGCAATAAGGGAAAAAGTGAAATGAAAAATCAAATGATGAGATAAAAATACTACTTAGCATACTAAAAAGCTTCACACATGTTTTGAATTCAAAGTAAGAATTTTGGGGAAAATTACAACTTTTCAGAATCTCCTATTGAGTTGTGGGGCCCACAAAGAAATTCACATACACCACAGTATAGATTTAACACAACATGAAAACGATGGTAATTCAGGCTACCCAAAACAACATACTGAGCATCAACTGAATTACATGTTCTACAATTAAGTATACACCTGTGACTGATTAGTATTTAAATATTTATAAAATAATAGGTATTAATAAAAATAATTTAGATAATACGTGACTAATTCTTATACATGTTATTTCATCATAAATTAATTTCTATTTTTTAATAATAAAGGGGTTATAATGATTTTTAAAAATTATTCACGTACATAGGTTATATCATCTATCAATTTCAGTTCAGGATAGTAAAGGAGTTAAATTATTAGGTAACAAGGTATGTGTATCTTTTTTTTTAAGATAATCTTTTATTTTATTTTATTTTATTTATTTATTTATTTTTAGAGGTAGGGGAAGGGAGAGAGAAAGAAAGAGAGAGGAACATCGATGTGTAAGAGAAACATCGATCGGTTGCCTCTCACACGCAGCTGGGGACCTGGCCCACAACCCAGGCATATACTCTGACTGGGAATCGAACCAGCAACCTTTCAGTTTGCAGGCCAGCTCTTAATCCATTAAGCCACACCAGCCAGTGCAATATGTATATCTTAACTTCACTAAACAAACTGTTTTCCTCAGTGTTTTGTTTGTTTGTTTAAGATTTTATTTATTTTTAGAGAAAGGGGAGGAAGGGAGAAAGAGAGGAAGAGAAACATCAATGAGTGGTTGCCTCTTGTGTACCCCCTACTGGGGACCTGGTCTGCAACCCAGGCATGTGCCCTGACTAGGAATCAAACCAGCGACCCTTTGATTTGCAGGCCGCACTCAATCCACTGAGCTACACCAGCCAGGGCTTCTCAGTGTTGTAATATAATAACTTACATTCCACAAGCACTACATGAGCATCCCAGTATTCTACATCACTGCAAATATTTGATACTGTTACGAATGTGGTGGGTAAAAATATTTACCCTATTGTGGTTTTATTTTATTTTTCTCTGGTCATTAATATAACTAAGCATCTTTATTTATTGGCCATTAATGTTTCACTAATTTATAAAATTCCTGTTTAACTCTTTGGTCTCTCTGTTGGATTAAAAAATACCTAACTTTAAGAATTCTTTCTAAGTGAGGAAGAATAGATTAAAGTAAACACCATGCCAACAATATTCAAAGATCAAAACCACAACAAAGATAGGCTTATTAATCAAGTTATTTTTTTTATATAAGGGGGTATGGCAAATATATCAAAAAGACAGAAAATCAAAGTTTTTTAAAAAGGTGCCAAAACAGCTTGTACCCAAACTTCTCTGTTTACTACTTCTCTTATTTACTACTCTGCAAATAAGATTTCCAAGTATGTTTTTTCCTTTCTAATATTATTTTATTGTCAAGAATACATGGCATTATCTTGGGCAAATGTAATTCTTTGCAGTCATTTTGTTTCCAATGTTAATTTACCTTCAACTATTTCAATGCTACATTATCTAATCACATCACCAACATCTATAAACTACAGAATTTCCTTTCCTCTAAGAAAAAGGAACAAAAGCCCATTCGAACTCTGAACATTACTGAGCTATTAAGTATGCTAAGAAGCTTGTAAACCAATATTTGCTTTATCAGTTTATATTATTCCCATTATATGCTGTCTATTATAGTAAAATAGAATTATCTGTGTTTGAACAATGGTTTTCACTCTTTCAAAATGCAATCTTTTAAACTCTAGTTTTATCTATTAAAGTTCTACTTCATCTTAACATTGCACTCTTCTGAATGTTTTTTTTTTGTTATTTAAGTGACAATCTATATTAAAAATATGAATAGCTATGTCACCAATATAAGAAGAAGAATAAGGCCAAAGCAACAGCATAAGTGATACATGAGACTATGTCATTATGATAATCCACTGGCACTTGAAATAACTGAACTCCTTTACCTAATTATGCTAAATTCTTTGCTTTAATGTGTTGTTATATCAAAACCCTAATTATGTGCTTTTCCTGTTTCTGATACCTATCACTTTAGATTACCCTAACCACTAGCTATTTCCACTGACTCAAGACAGCTACTGTCTAGCCAAGTGCCTCCATTCCTCATTTACCTGGTTCATCCTGAAAACACCTAGTTGCTTCCCAGGTCCCCATCCTTCCTTAGCTCCTCATTTTCCCCTCTCTCCTCCATTTCTCCAAGATAAAGTCCTAGCTCACAATCCTCACTGCCTGGACAATACAACCTCTATTCCTGCCCCTGGTTGCCGTAAAACCTTAACCTCTGACACGACAGCCAATAACCTGGACCTAAAGAGTCTATTCCCATTTTCAAAACTATGAAAAAGCAAGGTGTATCCTGGCATATTTTACTTCTGATTGTGTTTCTCTATAGAAACAATATTATAGTAGTCTTCAGGTTCTATAGTACTATAGTACCATAACTCAGTTACCTATAGGCTAAATAGGTTTTGATAGAATAAGATTGGTAACCTGAACGTCATTTACGTCAACATTTGCAATTACTGACTTAAATGACTTTCACTCTCCTGTGAATACTGCTCTGTATTCTCTCAGCAAGCAGCAATGTGTTACAAAGAATAGTGATCAATATCTGTTAACTGACTGATATATTATGGGGTGTTAGAACTGTATCTGCTGATATATTATATTTTAAATAAAATTTAGCATTCAAAGACCACAACAAGTTAAGTGAATTTTTTAAAAGAGTAATTTACTGGCCCCATGTTTATTATTACTGATCTAAGCTAAGACTACTCACTTCTTTCCATCACACTAACGAATTCAGCTTGAGAAAGGAGGAAAGCTAACCTTCACTGAGAACTGATTATTAGCCAAAAAGCTTACACACTTTAATTTACCTTTACTATGGTTCTGTGAGATTAGGGTATGTAGAAATTTAGACATGAAGAAACTACGGTTCACAAAAATCAGATATATTGATAGTTGATTTTGAAGATGAATAATTTTATTAGGCAAAAAAAGAGAATGTACGGACTGTGAAAGATGTTTAATTCCAAGTCCAAATAAATCAGAATAAGAAGTCTGAAGGGTGAACTACAAATAAGAGCAGAAATTAGCCATATTTAGATGTACTATGTACCACTAAAATATAGGCCAGGGTCAGACTCTCTGGTCTCATGGGCGACTCCTCCTTTCTAAGTACTTGTAAGATTCTTGAACATATATGGAAACAGGTGTTTTGTGAAAACATTTAATGAGATTTAGTTGATATTTGGATTACAGGGTGGAGATGAAAATGACCTGGAACATTAGCAAGTTAAGAGGCTCAGAGGTTCTGAGAATCTTGGCAGCTGTGGTCTGCTGCATGGCCTGCTTAGCCTAATTCCCCTTTACAACAGCTTTATTTCTACAGCTACCTAGAAAACAGATCCTGGTACTAATAGCAACTTACCCAAGATATACAGGGATACCGGTGAAGTCCAGATACAACCCAAGTCTACCTGACTCCAGAGTCCATATTCCCTCCCACTTTACAATCTGAAACCAAAGGCATGCTTTTTTTTTAATGAATACTTTCCCCTCCATTTCCATCTCTTATTTTGAATCTAGAATTACCAAGTTTATGCTGAATGTTATAATTTGGTATCTTCTGTAGTAATACACTAAACATTAAATGCATAGATTCTTAAAAATGATTTACTCCGACCATAAAGAAAACAATTTCAACTAAAAATTTTATTTTCTTTGATTAGAGTTTAAATAGGGCAAAGTTATTATCATTATAATAATAAAACAACCATTTACTGTGCATTTATTTTCAGGCTCCAAAGGCAATAGTATGCCTTTGCATACCATTACAGATTTATGCTTAGTTTTTATCCTGCAATATATCACTAGCATAATTCTGCTTCAATATTATTCAAGAGGAAAATAAACACTAAAAGTAGGGAATTAATGACCAATTAAATCTAATATTATTAGAGCAGGAATATGAAATTGATCATTGTTATATTTTTAAGAGAACTGAAATAATTCCACTGACTTTCTTCTTAGGGAGGGATACTGCCAAGCGGAGAGCCAATTCATTAATTTACCCAGCAATTCTTCACAGAAAGAGGTTACACTACAGCAACCATAAGTGCCTATGGGCACTACTTCCAATCAACTAGTCTATTTCCCTCGAGTTGGGGAAGAGTCTGGAGAAATTGGGAAGTTGTCAGTTATATCTACGACTTGTCTTACCACACCCATCCATCTTCCCTCACCATAACATACACACATACAAATAGAAACACATAAAAATACTGGTACATAAAACCAGTATTATCTCTTCCTAAACTGTTCCTTTTTACTGTTGTCACCTTTATACAAAATACAGAAACCTATATGGCCCACCTCTTTCATACCATCGTCAATAGGTATTTAAATTTGCTTCTGAGAATACAGAGACTCACCACTTAGTTTTCCCAGAGGAAACATAAAGTAGCTTGAAATATAATACAAAACGTGCATGCATACATGTACACACACACGCACAAATAACTTTTAAGAGACTCATGACCTAACACAATATAGTAAGGCGGACAGATACAGCACAGGACTGGAGAATCTATCTGCTGGCTGACTCCTTTTACCTGGCCCCCTGTACCGTTTCAACTCTTAAAAAGAAATAAAATGTGATAGCATGGTTCCTCCTTCCTGTGCACAGATCCTCTATCCATCTTCCAGATTCATCTAAAAATAATCCTAAACCCCCATCCCCAATTTATACATTTCATTTTTCATTATAACAGTCAGGAAGAATATACTTATTTTGCTAAGAAAGCTAAATATATTATATACATGAGAAAAGTACAATAATAACTATCACTATCAATGCAAGAAAAAAAGACATTTGTAAAGAGGAAGAAAATCTATGTTGAATCTTCAAGCACAAAGGTAAACTTTTGTTTGTTTCTAAGAACACAGAATCACACCAAAGAACACATTTTGCTCAAAGTCAATTTCAAACATAATTTATTTAGTTCTAGTCTTTTAAAATCATGCCAAACTTTTTAATAAAATAATTATTACAGATCAGTTAAAATTCTATTGAGAAAAACAAAACTTTTTTACCCTTAGCAGTTTTCACAAAAATCTTAATACTATACTTTCATTTTTTCCATTTTATAGAAAGGATAAAATACCTGAAAATTAGACATCTGTTTCCACAAATCTATACTTTTTATAAAGTTGGACACATATTTAAGGAAAAATTTGCACTCAGTGCAACATAAAAATGATCTTTCTAACCTGGTACTATGATGGTCTTATTTTTCCATCAACTAGTAAAATCCTACACTAAAACATGTATTTTGGAAAAAATATTTAATGTGTACAATATCTAATAGTGTCTCTTTTTCTATAAAGACATATTATCAGTTCTAAACTTAAAGAAAAAAGACATTAATTAAATTATTAATTACACTAGATTGCAGTTTAAGTCATCACTTAGCTCAGTATTCTTAAGATTATAAGTCCTAAATATCATTAAGAGAATATTCAAAGATGATTTTCAAATAATCAAATGTATGTAGCTTTTCTCATCTTATATAAAATATCATTAACAACTCTGAAATAAACGTGCACTGTATACATTAATAAAACTATTTTATATTAGTGTCATCATCCAATATCAATAACAAAATAAATAATATGTTTATATCCACTTACTGCAATCTCTCTACAAGCTGACATGGATATTCCTGTGCCTTCAATTTGCTTCAATGCATATTCCTTTTCATCTTTTCTGCATACAAACAAAAAAAATTATTTTTTCTACACATTATTTTCAGATTCAAAATTATAATTATAAAAACAATGAAAATGCACTAGTCTCACAGTGATATGTAAACACTCTTTATGCATGCACTGCTTTTAATTTGATATTTCAACTATAGAGATATGAAATACCAAAAGAAATTCACATCACAGTGAAAATACCAACAGAGCCAAAACATAAAATTCAAAATTGAAACAAAACAAGGCACTAATTTCAAAAAGTAAACAAGCATAAATATAAACCCAAGTATATTGCAAGATAATTCTACTCCTATCTTATCTGGAGTCTATGAAAGCATTGTTATAAACATTACCTACAAAAATAAATGCCAGATGTTAACTCCTATATGTGTTTAAAGTAATTTCATAGTATTAGAACTATTTAGTAGGAGGGAGGAGCTACAGAAGATGTTGACCTGCTGGTATGCCCTAGTTCTCACCCAGGATAGGGGACATTCAAAAGCCCTACAAACTCAACCAAAAGCCTTGGGAAGACTTAGAAACTCCAGCCACCAATATCTCATTCTCAAGAACTAAAAGAAAAACTCAGTAGTTACAGTGAATTTTCCAAATAATAGAGGTAGGATTAGGATTTCTGGTAACAGTAGTTACCAGGGTACTTAGCCAAGTGAAGACACCAGTTCAATCATGGTAATACAGTCCATAACAATAGTGTCAGATGAGTGGCTAGGGCCACACAGTATCCTCAGGGTGCTGACACCAGAAGCAGCCACACCAAGGCCCCAGATGAATGTCAGAAATGACATATTGAGGGTTTGTACTGAGGGTTGTTCAGCTAAGGAGTATAATCAATGCCCTCCAAATTTTGTCTTTTGATAATATTAGAGCGTCAGCAAGGTATCACCATGTCATGATGGTTTTGTCAAATGATAATACTTAAGTGGTGCCACAATGGTCCTATCTACCTTTTTCTCATTTTCCCCATTCTGTGTTTACAAGCAGATAAATCAGTTTAAGAGGTTATTCATAATATGTATTTTATGACATCATTTTAAATGCTTTTTGAAAATTTTCATAAACATCTATGATTTGGGCAAGTAATTGAATTATAGCTATTTTCCCCCACAATCGATTTGAAAATTAAATCCATTTTCCTTCCAGAACAGCATTCAAGATAATTAAGCAGCATTTTGATAAACAAAAAATACACCAGATATAGCAACAGGATGGACTGTTATCAATTAATAAAATAATAATCATGGAGTTCATTAGAAGCAGAAAATTTTTACCACATACTACTGAGAAAATACACAAATTATACCATATAAAAACATACATATATCTAGATGTATTGTGAGGCAATATAACAAATGAAAAACAGTTGTGTTAAGATGTAGGAAGTTGTGTTAACTAGCTTTAGTACTAATATTATGTTATCTATTAAATTGGAATTAAAGGTAAAAAGAAAAAAGCCAAAGTAATTTGATACTCTGAAAATTGTCACCTACTAAAAAAATCTTTAGTATTTTCAAAGTGATGTGTTAGGCATGTTTTCAAGAGCAAAGTCAAAAACACAGAAAGCTTAAGTGATCATTTTACGCTTTTTTCTGCTCTGTCTCCTCCAAACATAAAACTAGACATTTTCAGACTACTCAGGAGCCACTGAGAAGTATAAACAGCAGGCGACTGAATGTAATTAAAGCCAAATGTGCCCCCCACCTTAGATATATATGGGTATGAGAGCACTTGTGTCTGAGAATTTAATACAGTGCTTGCAATGTGTATTTTATAATTTAATAATTAACTATCAGGCATCTATTATAGAATTTTTTAATTTAATAACTTATTAAAATGAAATTATATAAGCTTTCTGACAAAATTTTAATTGAAATCATAATTTTTTAAAACAGAAATATTTCAATCCCCAGTTCCCCTAAATGAAGTGCTCCAGAAGCTCATGTAATTGCATAATCTTATTTTTAATACTGTAAAGAATATTACACAATCTGGATAGGTTATCATTGCTATGGAAACTATAAGATTTTTTTGCAATAAATCAAAAAGTACAAAATTAACATATCACATTAATTACTTTTGAATTTCACATCTAGGCTGTCAAAGGGATCTGAAAGCTTCAGCAGAACAGACTGAAGCATAGGCTTCTTATTCTGAATTATATGGATAGGATCTAGAAACAAACCCAGTAGTTATTTCCTTGTAAGTTTAAATATAATTTTCATCCGTTAAATTAATAAAATACTCCAAGATCTGCAAACTTAAGAATTATTTGCAACTTCTACATTGAGAATCAACATACATACAGCATTACCATTTCTCTTGTATATTAACTGTCTGATGGTAAGTGATAATTTGGCACCTCTGAGGTTCACCGTCAGAAGTGGCAGAATCCCAGGGCGCCTATGAAACTCCCTTTCACCACAGTAGTATGTCAGTCTTTGGTCAGGCACCACAAGGCCCACAAATATTTCAATGACTAGCATATGGTGGAGATAAGCTTTACTGTTATAGACCCATGTGAGTGACTCACTCCAGAAGCTCCTCCAAATGGCAGTGACAATTCATACCTTACAACTTATATGTCTCAGGCACATATATCATATTAAATACATAGGTATAATTTGTTCTTTTACATGACAAGGCTGAAAAGCAGGTGAGTCTTGCCTACACTGCTATGATAGTCTGGCTTTTAGAGGCACCTTAGTTCTCTCTTAAAACTATTTATTTCTAAATAAAAGTATTTATTGTTTAATAAAGACAGACAAAGCAATTTCAAAGCTTTCAGTGAAACTGCTCTCTAAATTTTAGTGCATATTAAATATTATGGTTAGAATAATACATACTGAAAATAATCAAAGGAGTTTACTAAATAAGTTTAGGAGAATTAAAAATATGTAAATTTGTACTATAAACATAGATACATTTAATATGGAATTTTTTTAATTTAATGACATTTCTCCTGTATGTTAGTAATGTGTATCAAAACCACGCAGACTTCATTCTCAACAATCACAAAGAAAGCAAACATTATGTAACAACAAAATAGAAAAATTAATTTGGCAGAGATGGTGATCCTATTACTTTTTCCATCTGAGACACTATGTTCTGAAAAACTCTTGATGCACGCAATTTTATACACAGTAGAAAAATAAAAAGCACATAGCTGTGCAAATTGCAGAAATCATTGCCTTTTTAAAATAAAATTTCTACCAGATTCAATGGTGGCTTTTAAATGTAACTCAGAGAAAAATTGCTCGAGATAAAGAAACAAGTTCAGTAGGAACATGTCTTGAATGAAACATTAGGAACTGGTTTAATGAAAAAGATAGTCTTATGCTTTTCAATAATGTACAAACTTGGTGGCCAGCCTCCAGTAACTTTTAGCAAGGTGAAGCACCATGCAGCAGCCTGTATGCCCAAGCATAGGTAAAGTCTAGCCAAAACTCCATTTGTCATAATCATAACTAAACAGACCCAACGCTTTCTGGCTCCTATCAATGATACTATAGGTGTCCAGGTCAGCCCCGGGGCACCTTTGGTCCCAAGGACCTTTGACAGACGAAAATTCAGAAGCATCTTTTAAAGAAAGATGAGAGAATTCAAGCCCAAGTAAGACTAAGGAGAAATTTTTAGTTTTCAAACAGGGTTAAAATCTATTTTCATTTCTAAGAAAAACAGAAGAACCTTACTAATATATTTTATATCAACCAACAAACAACTACCGAATATTATACACCCCAGCAATTTGCCAAACTCTGAGGATGAACAAAATTAGAAACAAAATTAGATGACCCTAGATATCACTGAGTTCAAAATCTAGGTGTAAAGAGATACTGGGTAGTGGGAAATATAAACAAATAACTGGTATAAATCCTTCTGCATCCAAAAGGTATGCATAACGGGCACAGAAAGAATGAAACTAATCTTTCAGAGCTTTAAGAAAGGTAACTACATGAGTAATGCCTTTAAAAGAAGAGTTTCCCAGGCAGAGAAGGGATGAGGAGGATACAAAATTCCAGGCAGAGGAATAGCATGAGAAAAATTAAAGGCATATTCAGAAAACAGCTGCTATTTAGTATGGCCGAAAGCTAAAAGCATGATGATAGGGGCAAGGGCTGAAATTAGAAAACTAAAGAGAAAGGACCATGTGAGCTCTGCAAAGGAGTGTACACTTTTAAGTAAACAGTGTGGAACAAAAGGTTTTTAGAACAGAAAGGTATATTAACAGATCTTTGCTCACAAAGATAACTGTGGTGGCAGAGCAAACATTTGTAAGGTTCCATCAAATGTCCAGATAAGAACAGATTAGAATAGTGGCAGAGGAGAACAAATATGGATTCAAAAGTCCTTTGAGACAGAGCTGACAGATTTGATAACCATTAACAAGAGAAATGATTATGTGAATAAACGAAGATCAGAAAATATGAGATTTTATTCTAAAGCCAACTTTGTATGAAAGTTACATACAAAGATTACTCTTATTAGGAAGAACTGAGATTAAAAGTGTGGAAAACAATTAGAAGGTTACTGTAAGTGTGAGAAGGTGAGACCCTAGATTAGTAAAATAGGAAGTTAGCGCCAAAAAAGGTTTAAGACAACCGTGTTACAACCTCCTCATTTCTAAAGATGAAGCTAGACCAGCAGCTAAAAGTAGAGCTGGGACGAATCTTCCAATTCCAAGTTCAACATTCTCCATAACAAAGTGATAACAGTAATACTGGAGAAAAAGAAGGAACACTTGTGAAAGTCATTTTAAAGGAGGAATTGGTAGAACCAAATGAATAAATAATGAAGATTAAGAAGACTGAATCAGGGTAAGTCTGAGGATCTTAGCTTGGTTGATGGGGAGAATGATTATCATTGAGAACAAGAGTTGGGTCAGATTTCAGAAGGTTCTTCAACTCATAAATGATTCTTTTAAATAGGAACTTCAACCAAAAATGAAAATATCTGAGAAGTTCAAAAAGAAGATGTCCTAAAGATGTTTACTGAGAGCCTATCATAGTAGTAGGTTAGATTGAAAGGCCTTGAGCCTACATTAGATTAGATTTTCTAAGTGGTATTTTCATTTCTAAGAAAAACATTAGATTTTCTAAGTGATATTAGATCAGAAGAAGTAGCACACAGGTGGCTTTTTTGATACCCAGGAAAAAACTTTAGGCAAGGAGGAAAAGAGACAAAAGGAGGGGGAAGAAAAGACAAAAAAATAATTTCTGAGCACTTTCTCTCTCACATCCCTTAAGAAGACAAATAATTTTATGAATTCGTCTTTCAGGTTTTCTTCCCAAAACCTTAAGAATTCAAATACTGAAATCATCAGAATAACAGTATCCAAGATGCTACAGTATTACTAGTTTTTATAACTATGTGTTACCAATAAGGCATTCTTCAAACAATATGACACCTGAGGCTTCTCAACAATTTTTTTCTTCTAGAAGAATGCTGGCATAAATTAATGTTATATCCCTTTCCTTTAATATGTGATGATTTGGCTTAGCTGATTAAGAGACTTCCATATCGCACAGAAAAATAAGAAAAAATGGAATAAAAATTTAGAAAAACAAAAATCAAATACAATCATTTTGTTTTATATTGGTATTATTAGTCAATATCATGAACTCAATATTCAGGCAGCCTAGTAGTAATGATTCCTTATTTGGGAACTTCCCTTTACTATTTAACACCATAATATTGTAAAAATTTTTACCATGAAATTTTCAAAAAATGAACAAATAAAAAACAAATGACAGTAATACTTTATACATGACACAGCTTCAACAATTATCAATACAATGTTAGTCTTATTTCCACTGCCTCCTCTTTTTTTTATTTTGAAATAAAACCCAGACATTATATCACTTCATTCATACACAGTTCAATGCCATAACATTTTTAATTATCAGGAATTATTTTGTTTAAAGAATAATAGTACTTTGAAATCATTCTGAAATACTGAAAATTTTGTAACAGAAGGTACTGTTGTTGTTTTGTATTCCCCTTATCAATAAATGATGTCAAGTAATACTACTACTTTATGCTTTCACCTATCAAATATTTCATCTATTAATCCTCGAAACATCACCAAAATATAGTAAGTATCCCTTATTCAAGTTCAGAATTTCCTTGCAACACAGGAATCTAATAAGCTTACCTTTTTGCTTTCATTCTTTAGTAAGACTGCATTTAGTCACTTAAAAAAAATTTATCAATTATATCTCTTGCTCTATAAAAAAAGTCTTCATTTTATACTATTTCTGTCATTCAGAATTTCAAATCAGGTAAACATTTACTATTTTAAAGGCTCTAAAACAGCAAAATTTCAGAACCTCGTATTATGTCAAATTCTTATTGCTCAAAAGTGATTTTAATTATAACAAATACATCCACAGTAATGCTTTAAGACTTCAGGCATAAAAGAACTATGGGACATTTACACAATGGAATACTACTCGGCCATGAAAAGGAAGAAAATTTTATCCCTTGTGACAGTGTGGATAATCAGGGTCGGGGGAGGATCGGGGGGAGAGAAGAGGGGGAGAGAGAGAGAGAAAATGAATAAAAGAAATGCTTTCCATTTAATGGACGTTTGAATAAACTTATCATGGTCAGTGATAAGCCCTAGTTCCAAATAATTTTTTTTCACAGTCCTTCTGTATGTTCCAGTTACCTACATGTTCTTTGATTTTTGACAAAATTCACAGAAGGCAGAAATCTACTTATGAAGTCAACAGAAGAGGCTATTTCCATACTTATGTAGCTGTATTTTTATACCATGTTTGATAACATTCTTCCTATCATTTCATGTTGTCACCATCATAAAAAAAGCATTTCCAAAGTGCAGATTTTAGAACATGGGTTTGAGTAGCAACTCTGAATTGATAAGGTGAGTAGCTGCAAAAAGTTCAATATAGGTAATACCCAATTAGCTCAACATTGGAAGTATTGATATACTAGTTGACAGTGTTTTTTACTTAACATGAAGAAAATTTCTTAAATAAGGTAACTTTAAAGGCAAAATAAGTAGAATAGTTTTTACTGTACAAAACAGGTTGTGTTAAAATATATCTTTTTTTTTTTTAATTCTCACCCAAGGATATGTTTATTGATTGAGAGAGACAAAGACAGAGAGACAGAGAGAGAGAGAGAGAGGGAGACAGATAGACACATCAATGTGACCAGGAATCAAACCCACTACATTCTGGTGCACGGGAACACACTCTACCCAACTGAGCCACCCAGCCAGGGCATGTCATTTTATTGTCAAAACTCACACGCATTTGTAACCTATAGTTTTAGGCTTTATGAATAATTAAATTACAATGTATACATGAAAGGCTAATTTCATAACAAACTGGTGTAAGGAAAGGGAGGAATAACCGCTAAGAAATAAAATAAAATGTCACGCTGAGTATATTTTGGTCTTAAAAAAATACTATGCATGAAAACCTTGACTAGATTGTGGTTCAAACAAAAACAGCTATAAGGGTTTATTAGTAGGACACAGGAAATTTTGAATATAGAATAGCTATTACATAGCATTATTTTACCATGGTTAATTTTATTTTTTCAATTTATGTTGTCTTAAATGTAATATAATAGTATTATGGTTATAAAGGAGAATACTTTATTCTTAGGAGATGCAGGTTCAAGTATTTTGGGGTGCTGTGTCATAACACTGGCAACTTAATTTCAAATGGTTAAAAGACAATAAAAACATGTTTATATATATATATTATATATATATATATATATATATACACACACACAGTGAAAGATGAAGCAATATGAAAAAATAATAATAGCTGAATCTAGGTGGTGGGTATGTGGGTGTTCATTATTCTAGAGTTTGAACTTCCCTGCTTTTACAAAACCTTTCTTAATAAAAAAATTTTGAGAAGGAAAATAATTAATAAGCAGCAAAGAGTTAAAAAATAAGAAACGTATACAGAAGTCAAAAAAGTATTAAAAGCGAGTTGGGCAAAAGAAATGTAGAAGCAAGACAAACAGGAAGGGATGGAGAAGAGCTTACTGTATTGAGAGCTGTTGATGTTTTGCAAGAGCATCACTGGTAGACCAACCACTTTTTCAGAATTCTTTCAGGGACTGTACCTACTCTATTTTGTTATTACCATGACTTATTGACTCATGGGTTACCCCATTCCCAAATGAAGAAGGAGACTGACTATCTTACGCCTTTCTGTATATTCTTTAGGAGCTAACAAAGTACCTTGCAAATAGTTGAAAACTAAACATTTCTTGCACTAAAATAAACTTGTTAGTCTTGGTCAACTTAAAAATATTTTGGCTTAACAGAAAATCTGAAAAAAAGTCTTTTAAAAAATATATATATATTAAAGATAAAAGTAAAATATTCGAGAGGAACTGAGCAAAAAAGAAAGAGAAAAAATTCATGGACATAGACAACTGTGGTGACTATGGGGGACGGGGGGTAGGGGAAAGGTGGGAGAAGCTGGGTGAAGGAGGGATAAATGACAATGGAAAAATATACAATAAAAAATTTTTGTTAAGCAAAAAAAATAATAAAATAAAATACCCTGGAAAATAAAATTAAAGTGATAATACAATGTAATAGTCATATTGGAAAAGTAATCATATCTAAAAATTCACCAGCCCTGGCAGGTGTGGTTCAGTTGGTTGGAGCATTGTCCCATAAACTGAAAGGCAGTGGGTTCAACTCCTGGTCAGGGTACATACCTATGTTGTGGGTTCATTTCCAGTTGGGGAACATACAGGAGGCAACCAATCAAAGTTTTTCTTTCTCACATCAACGTTTCTCTCCCTCTCTCTCCCCTTCCCTCCCCCTTCTTCTAAAATCAATAAGCATGTCCTCGGGTACGGATTTAAAAAAAACATCACTGGAAAACGATGATCTCCTCTGCAGGCGGAGGGGAGGAAAACATAAATATTTTGTCATTCTCAAATCTAGCATGGTCAGATCGGAGAGCAGTAGATCAACAACCTACTCCTTTAGGTATATTATCAGATTCCAGTCTTAATAAAATCATCTCAAATCATAAGTATCAATGAAAAACAAGTACTCAAAAGAGACATTAATAGTCAAGATGTCAGCTCTTCCAGTCAACATGGTGGCATAGCTTGCCACCTCGCAGCTTGCCTCCTCACACAACCACATCGAAACTGCAATTAAAATATAGAACCACCATCACTCAGAACCGTCAGAAATTGAGTTGAATGGAAGTCTGACAAGTATGGAATTAAAGAAACCACATCCATCCAGACTGGTAGGGAGGGCGGAGACCTGGAGACAAGGTGGTCTCACACCCACGTGTGCTGGATAAAAATTCAGGAAGGATATCTCAGATAAGTCTCCATAACTCTGGCTGCAAAAACCAGCAGGGATTGAGTCAGTGGAAGAAACTGCTAGAGTTCCAAGCAGTTTCCCTTAAACAACCCACAAACAGAATTACTCAGATTCACTCTCTCTGAGCTCCAGCACCAGGGTAGCAGCTTGAAAGGCACCAGTGGCATATAGGGAGGAACTGAAGTGTCTAGCATCAAGGTGAGAGCTGGGGGACAGCTTTCTCTCACGCGGAAAGGCAGGCAGAGGCTATTGTCCCTTTCTGAGGTCTCCCCACACAGAGCCACAGAGCCCGCAGGTGGGTGCCATATCTGAGACTCCATCAACCTGGTTAATACTGTTTACCAGTTAACATCTCCACCCTGGAGATCCCCTGAGACTCCATCCCACCCAACATATAAGCGTACCCAAACTGTTAATCATGACTTTTCCATATGAATGGCTGGTCTTGGCTCATGCTTCACAACTTCCTAAATCCTATCAAACAAGCAACAGCCAGCCTCAGAAAGTCCCCAGCAGCAGTACCTCTTATTAAGTGGTGCCAGACCTGGCACTAAGAGCAGCCAGCCTAGACTCACAGTTTGGCTTCGCCTGGGAATCTCCCAGCTCAGCACAGGTAGCAGACATCTCAAACTGCTTTATAGCTCAGGCAGAGCAGCCCCAGGAAAAACGCAGGTGAGTGGTGACCTTGGCCTGCACCATGTGGGAAACCCAAGTGGATAGCTACAGACCACATCAGAGCCTCACCACCCATGCACAGCAGATCCTCCACAGACAGTGAAGGTTGGTGGTAAGTGGTCACAGCCAGTCCTCGCAGCTGACTGGCCTGGATAAATACCTCCCATTGACCTGACAACAACAATTAAGACTCAACTATAAGAGGAGGGTGTACTCAGCCAACACAGAGGGCATACCTCGAGTACCCAGCTTGCGTGGTAATGGAGGCTGTGCCACTGGACCCTACAGGACACCTACTACATTAGGCCACCCTACCAATACAGGGAATCATAGCAGCAATACCTAACATATATGCACAAACACAGGGAGGCTGCCAAAATTAGGAGACAAAGAAACATGGCCCATATGAAAGAACAGATCAAAACTCCAGTAAAAGAACTAAACAAAATGGAAATAAACAATCTACCAGATGCAGAGTTCAAAACACTGGTTATAAGGATGCTCAAGGAATTTAGCAAGGACCTCAACAGTATAAAAAAGATCCAGTCAGAAACAAAGGATACACTAATTGACATAAAGAACAATTTACAGGGAAACAACAATAGAGTGGATGAAGCCAAGAATCAAATCAATGATTTGGAACATAAGAAGAAATAAAACAACCAATCAGAACAAGAAGAAGAAAAATGATTCCAAAGAAACGAGGATAGTGTAAGCAGCCTCTCGGATAACTTCAAGAGGTCCCCCGTTCGCATCATAGGGGTTCCAGAAGGAGTAGAGAAAGAGTAAGAAATTGGAAATATACTTGAAAAATAATGAATGAAAACTTCCCTAATTTGATGAATTAAATAGACACGCAAGTCCAGGAAGCACAGAGAGTCCCAAACAAGATGGATGCAAAGAGGCCCACACCAACACACATCATAATTAAAAATCCAAAGGTTAAAGATCAAGACAGAATCTTAAACACAGCAAAAGAAAAGCAGGTAGTTACCTACAGGGGTATCCCCAGAGACTGTCAGCTGATTTCCTCAAAAGAAACTTTGCAGACTAGAAGGGACTACCAAGAAATAGTCAAAGTCATGAAAAACAGGGACCTACAACCAAGACTGCTCTACCCGGCAAAGATATCATTTAGAATCAAAGGGCAGAGAACGTGCTTCCTAGACAAGAAAAAGGTGAAGGAGTTCATCGTCACCAAATCATTATCATATGAAATGTTAAAGGGACTTATTTAAGAAAATGAAGATCAAAACCATGACTATTAAAATGACAATAAATACATATCTATCAACAATTTAAAAAACAAACTAAGCAAACAAGAAGAACAGAGACAGAATCATGGATAGAGAGAGCATTATTTGATGGTTGCCAGATGGGAGGGGTGATCAGGGAATGGGTGAAGAGATGAGGAGATTAAGAAATACAAATAGGCAGTTACAGAATAGCCATGGGGATGTAAAGTACAGTATAGGAAATGGAGTAGCCAAAGAACTTATATGCATGATCCATGGACATGTATAATGGTGTGCAGATGGCCTGAAAGAGTGGGAGGTGCTGGGTGGAGGGTGGCAAAGGAGACAACTGTATTAGCATAATCAATAAAAATAATTTTAAAAATTTAAAAGATAGTCAAGATGTGAACATCAATACTTAAAATTTAAATATATATGTTTTTCACCATACTACTGAGGGTCCTGCCAAACCTAGACCACTGAGGAGTCTTCTGATAAAATTTAAGTTGTGTACTTTTTTCCTAGCTGATCTTACTACTGTAACAATAGGGACTGTGATACTGTGATATTATAATAAATATATATTGCATAAATATATATTATTCCAATATAATAAATATATATTGCATAAATATATATTATTATTCCAATATAATAAATATACATTGGAATAAATATATATTCCTCCAGGGTTCCTGGCTCATAGCATAGGAGGATCTTTTATTATAATACTTGGTCTTTGCTCCGGGATTATCTCCAGGAGAATAAGTGAAAGAAGCTCTTTTATTTATAACAAGCCCTTTTCAATTACACCTGAGTTTTGCAGTCTCTAGATAACCCCTGGATGGGGGAGCTAGTTGCCAGGGAAACATACCAGTTGATCAGAACTTTCAGCCCTACGCCCACATACCACTCCTACCCCTAAGTTGGGGACTGGAGGTTGAATTAATTGCCAATGGTCATAATTCTTTCGATCATGACCACTTAATGAAACCATCATAAAAATCCCTAATGTACAGAGTTCAGAGAGCTTCTAGGTTGGGGAACCAGAACATACTCACTTGCTGGGAAGATGGCACACCCTAAAACTCCGTAGAGAGAGAAATTCCTGTGCTCAGACCCTTCTGGATATAGACCTATGTATTCTTCATCTGGCTATTCATTTGTATCCTTACAACAGCCTTTGTAAGTAAACTGTTTTCCTGGATTCTGTGAGCCATTCTAACAAATGATTGAATCTGAGGAGAGGCTCATGGGAACCTCTGATTAGAAGCCCAGTTGGACAGAAGTTGGGAGTAACTAACCTGGGGGCCCCACACTTGTGGCATCTGAAGTGGAGGTAGGCAATAATCTTGTGGGACCTGTGGAGTTGGTACCAACTCCAGGCAGCCAGTGTCAAAACTGAGTTAAACTGTAGGATACCCAGTTGGTATCAGGAATTGGTCAGTATGGGGGAAAAAAATCCACATTTCTGGTATCAGGCGTGTTCTGGGGAGTGTTTGGTGTAAGTGGAATTGTGAATAGAAAAACAGGGTTTTTCCTTTCAGAAAATCTATTTCCTACTACTATAGTAAGTAACCTTACCAGAACCCACACCATTTAAACCACTATAATCTACAATTTCTGAAATCAACTTGAAAGAAAAAAAGTGAATTCCTTTAAAAGACTTTACTTTAAACTTTACTCAACATGGCACATAAATCAAAAAGAAGTAAAAAGTCAGCTATTAACTATTAAAAATGATTTTTCTTTTAAAAGTTTCCATATAGGTTGACCTGAATTGGTCTGTAGAAGAATTCAGGTAAACCTAATGTTGTTAACTGACCCACTTCATAGGACTATCAACCTATGTCTCCATCCTAAAATCAACCTAAAATCAAATTCTAGTCATCAGAAAGCTGAAAAACAAGAATATTGAAAAATAAAGCCACTGCCTATCCAAGAACAAAATACCAATAACCATAAACCAATAAGGTTCAGAACTTACAAGGAAAAATAGTATTTTTCTTTTATCACTGAATCATCTTTAAAACATAAAAATTAATACTATCTAGTATCACAACACATAGTAAGAGTTATAATAATAGCTACATTTTTGTGGTACTTAGTATGAAGCAGGCATCATTCTAAGAGCCTTAACTACATTAACTCTTTTAATCCTCGTAACACGCTGTGAAGCAGGTACTTTTACCATCCCTACTGTACAGATAAGGTCACTGAAAGCAGGCAGATTAAGTAACTCACTCTAGAT
The DNA here is from genome assembly GCA_004026545.1 of Mormoops blainvillei. Classification (NCBI taxonomy): domain Eukaryota; kingdom Metazoa; phylum Chordata; class Mammalia; order Chiroptera; family Mormoopidae; genus Mormoops; species Mormoops blainvillei. Next base: position 23,749 of record PVJD01012096.1, read on the forward strand.
CACCCAGCTAGTTAAGCAGAATATACAGGATTCACCTGTGATCTAAGAAGTCTGGCTCCAAAGATCCTGTGCTTTTAATCACCACGGGTTCACTTCCTCACATTCCTCTTCTGGAAAAAGGGAACAGCATGCAATAAGGTTCAGATGTAAAAGAGCACAATGAATATGAAGTTCAGAAAGCCTGGTTTAGAATAAAGGAAAGCAAGTTAAAGCTGAAGAAAGAGGCAGAACCAAATTAAGCAGAACAGGTAAGTAAGCCACAGTGAGGAAACTGGACCTTACCTTATCTCAAGGAAAAAAGGATTTTAAACAATCTGTGCTTTTGTGACTAGTTTGGAGGTGAAGTGGGCACAGGGAGACTAGTTAAGAGACCTCTGCAGTGATTTAAAAGATGACTACAGTCTAAATTATGATGGTGATAGAGGGAATAATAAGTGGATGGATCTGAATGAAACATAATTAGCTAACAGTATCAACTAAACATGTGGTTAAGAAACAACAGAAAGAAAAGCAAGAATGATTCTGGGTGACAATGATGCCATCTGTTGAGTTTAAAAAAAAAAAAAAAAGGACTGGGGAAGTTTCAGAAAGGTTAAAGCTGAGAATACTGCACTGTTGTCTAAACAGAGGTATCCAAAACGCATTTTTGAGATCCTGGCTGAGTAGCTCACTTGGTTAGAGTGTCATCTCATACACGGAGGCGGCAGGTTCGATCCTCAGGGCACACACAGGAATCAACCAATGACTGCATAAATAAGTGGAACAATAAATCGATGTTTCTCTCTCTCTCTCTCTCTCCGCCCCGTCTTCCTCTCTCTCTCTAAAAATCATTCTTTTAAAAAAGCATTTGATGAATCTATAGCTTAGAAGGGTGATATGGACTGAAGAGAGAGACGTGAAAGTATTTAGAAACGAAAATCATGGGAATAGCAGAAAGATTAGAACACAAGAACATTATTTAAGAAAAAGGATACCACAGTAATAATAATGTATACTACATTATTTGGTGCTGATACTGCTAAGTGGCTTCTAATTATTTCATTCTGGCATTCCCAGCTAAATACCAAGTTCTGTGAAAGCAGTTATACCTCTTATAGGCCTTTGCAATTCCACACCTTTTAAAAATTAATGGCTGTTTGTGGGGTATTTAGCCAAATGAGATATGGAGAAGAGATAGATAAAATATACTTAATAAAAAAAGATTTTTATTATGTTTCCTTTGATCTTCCATTTTCCACTAGACTTTCGCTCCCTCTGCACTTGGTGTACTGACTGCTCTAATCCAGCAGACAACTGATAACACGGGAGTTATGTAACGGTTCAGTGATTACTCTCACACTCAACACCTAATAACAAACCCAGCTGAAATTAGTTTAATAAGAAAATGGAGGCGTTCTCGTTTAAAATTAAGATAAAATTTATTCTACTGCCATTACTCCAGTATAAATTTTTATTACAGTTTTATGTTATCCTGTCAAATCACAAAATACTTGCCATTTTGGCCCTCAGTCTTTTCCACACTGATCTTCGATCTCTCAAAATGTCCTTTTTTCCTATCTTTTCTTTCCTTCCCTCCTTCCTATCCATCCGACAAGGTTAAGCTTTCCAAAAATTTTGTGAACACTCTAGCCTGAGGCCAAACCACTCTCCTCTGCATTCACCAAGCACATCTCTGTACTATACACATGGCGTTCATCCTATACCACTGTGTATGGTAACTTTTCCGTTGTGTGTGATTTAAAGAGCTTAGGGTATGGAATCATACACCTATTACACTAAGTCACACGGCTAATAAGTTACTTATACCCACATGTTACCAGTTTTTGCATCTGGAAATCAGGAATAATAATACTAACACAGTGCAACGGTTTTCATTATAAATGAGAACACACAGGTAAAGTACCTAGCACAGTGTTCAGGCCCCCATAGCAGTTCCTGCAATAAAACTGTGAACTTTTCTTAAGGGAATATGAAAGAAATCTGTGAATAGAGGACCGATATTACTGCTTATCTCCCTTTTCTAATAAAATGGAGGTTCACAGTGAAAATCTACAATTTTTTCATTCAACAAATAGTTATGCCTACTGTAGTGTATCTTGGACAGTACAAGGGTTGCAATACTATATTGAGGTATACATAGAGTCTTTGCCACAAGAGAGTAGAGGAACTAAGTCATGTACATAGTTGCTAAACATAAGGTATTATATAAAAAACTGCCTGAATCCCATCATTTAAAATATTTTTATTACCATCAATTTAATCCTATCTTTCTCATACAAGTTTAGGTGAGGGGAAGGGGGTGGGGTGTAGAGAGGAGTCCTCCTCTGACCTGAAATGAGCACTACTTTGCATCTTTTATACTACTGATTAGGACAATCTATTGAGATTATCATATTGCACCAACAGAAATCAGTTTCCCCATCAAGATCAGGAATGAGGCAAGAATGGCTGTTGTCACCACTCCTATTCAATATCATACTGGAGATCCTAGCTAATACAATAAAATAAGAAAAGAAAATAGTAAGTATATAAGTTGAAAAAGGAAAAAAAACTGTTTTTGTTCACAGATGACATGATCATCTTTGGAGAAAATCCCAAATAATTAACAAGAAACTCCTGGAACAAAAAATGATTATAGTAAGGTTGCAGAATGCAAGGTTAATAAACAAAAGTCAATTGCTTTCTAATATACCAGAAATGAAAAGTTAGAATTGGAAATTAAAAACAATAACATTTATATTAGCACCAAAAAATAAAGCAAAACACTTGGAAATAAACCTAATAAAACCTGTACAAAATCTATATAAGGAAAACTACAAAACTGAGGAAAGAAATTTTAAAAGATCTATATAAATGGAGAGATATTCCATGTACATGGCTAAGTCCCAATATTGTCAAGATGTCAGTTCTTCCTAATTTTGATCTATAGATTTAGCACAATCCCCATAAAAATCCCCAAGAATTATATTGTGGACATTGACAAAATGACGCTCAAGTTGATACGCTAATGCAAAAGACCCAGAATAGCCAACACAATATTGAAAGAGAAAAAAAAGGCCAAAGGCTGCTATTACCCTACTTTAAGACTTATTATAAAGCTACAGTAATCAAGACAACATGGTACTGGCAAAAGAACAGCCAAATAGATCAATGGAACATAAATATAATTAACTGCTCTTTGTCAAAGAAGTAAAGAAAAGCATTAAAGGAAATATATACTTTTTCAATAAGTGGTACTGGAACAAATATACATACACATGCAAAAAAAATTAATTTAGACTCAGGCCTCACAGTCTTCACAAAAATTAAATCAAAATGGAACACATGTAAATGTAAAATGTAATCTATAAAACTCCCAGAGGATAACACAGGAGAAAATCCAAGTGACACTGGGTTTAGAGATAACTTTTAGTTACACTATTAAAACACAATACAGCCCTGGCCGAGTGTCTCGTTGGTTGGAGCATCATCCCATACACCAAAGGGTTGCAGGTTTGATCCCTGGTCAGGGCACATACCTAGGCTGTGGGTTCAACACCTGGCCAGGGTGCCTACTGGAGGCAACTGACCAATGTTTCTCTCTCGCATTGATGTTCCTCTCTTCCTCTCCCTTCCTCTCTCTCTAAAATCAATAAATATACATCCTTGGGTGAGGATTAAAAAAAACACACACAACCCATCACAACCACTCACTCTGGGCTCCAGCATAGGGAAAGCAGCTTAGAGCAAACTGGAGCCATTCAGGGAGAGACTAGGGAGACATTGGGTTGTGTGGCTTTGGGGAGAGGGCCAAACAAATAAGCCACCATGGTCCCTGTGCTAAGTGATTCTCCCAAACCACCCATAGGTGCCATATTTCCTGGGTCAAGCACTCCCTTCCATATGCCATCAGCCTAGGAGAATACACTAGCCCCATCCTCCTAAATACTTGTGGCCCTGCTCTGCCAAGCATGCACCATGTGGAATAGTCGGCTGACTGTGGCCAGCCTAGGCCTGCAGTGCAGACTTTTTTAAACGACTATGAGGAGGTTTGGGGAGATTCAGGAGGTGGTAGAAACACACAGAGAGGGGCTAGGTTATGTGGTTCTAGGGCTAGGGCCATTTGTCCCTTGCATACCTGAATAGTACTACCATTCCTGTGTAGGGCCCCCAGTCCACACAGCCAAATCTTGGTCTGTTTTAGCCTAATGAACTCTGCTGGCCTCACCCTGACAACATCCTGAGGCCCCCGCCCCGCCGCCGTCACTACAAAGGTCAGTATGCAGGACCCAGGTGGGTGGCAGCTACCCTTGCTCTACACTGAAACTTTTGCAGAATGACCTCACCCTAGCACTGGCATCCAGTTTAAATCTGTATCAAACTGGAAAATACCACTGGTCCCTGTCTGGTAACTCACTGAAAAATTACCTCACACAACTCAGATACTGCCAGAGGCTCTTTCAGTGACTGAGCTTAATAGGCAGCCAGCAAGCAGAGGCAGATCTCTGGGTGCCTTGGGCCTTTTGCTGACCCGAACCAGGCTCAGGGTGGTAGAAGCCAGCCTTGGTATGCAGCTTGGCCCCTTTCATATGTACCCAGGCCTAGTAGAGGCAGCCACAAACTGTGGATCACTTTGTAGCTCCAAAAAGGCAGCCCGCAGCCAGTCATCTGATGTTAACATGCACCAAAGTACCTCCCAAGAGGCCCCAGGACCAAAACACCCAATGGCAGGTTTAAAACCACATCAGAGTGCAATCCAATTGGTGCAACAAGTGGAACACCCAAAGAGAAATCTCGGGAGGTACCTGACCCTGCTGGAGCAAATTCCACTTTGTTCAGCTCCACACAGACACTGAAGACACTGTGATTGGCGTCCATCCTCAAGTCAGCCAGCCTGAGGGTCAACCCCACCCAGGAACAGGCCAACAGCAATCAAGACTCAACTACAACAGGAGAGCTCACACCACACAAGGGACACCTAGAGCACCTAGCACAAATGATCAAGAAGACTACCACTAAGCCCCACAACATATACTACATAAGGTCATCCTACCAAGACTGGGAGACAGAGCAGATCCACCTAGTACACAAAAACAAACTGGGAGAGGCAGCCACAACTGGGAGACAAAGAAACATGCCCCAAATGAAAGAACAGGAAAAATCCCCAGAAAAAGAACAAAAAAAAATGGAGGTAACCAATCTATCAGACACACACTTCAAAACAACGGTTATAAAGATGTTCAAGAAACTTAGGGAAAGAATAGATGAACTCAGTGAGAACCTCAACAAAGAGATAGTAAGTGGAAAAGAGGACACAGAAACCATGAAAAAACTAGTCAGAAATGAAGAACACACTAGAAGAAATCAACAGCAGGTTAGATGAAGCAGAGTATCAAAATAGCAACTTGGAAGACAGGTAGCAGAAAACACCCAATCAGAGCAAAAAAAAAGAAAAGAAAAATGAATTTTTAAAAAATGAGGATAGTTTAACAGACCTTTGGGACAACATGAAGTATAACAACATCTGCATAAGGGTAGCCAATAGAGAAAAGACAAAATAAGGGATTGAGAAACTATCTGAAGAAATAATGACCAAAAACTTCCCTGACCTGGTGGAGGAAAAAGACATACGAGTTCAGGAAGTGACACAGAGATCCAAACAAGATGAACCCAAAGAGGCCCACTCCAAGGCACATCATAATTAAATGGCAAAGGTCAAAGACAAAAAGAGAATCTTAAAAGCAACAATTGGAAACTAGTTAGTTATCTACAAGGGAGCTCTTTTAAGACTGTCAGCGGATTTCTCAACAGAAACATTTCAGGCCAGTAGGGATTGGCACAGAATATTCAGAGATAAAAGCAAGGACCTAAAGTCAAAACTAGACTGCTCAGCAAGGTTATCATTAAAAATGAAGAAGAGCTTCCCAGACAAGAAAAAGCTGAAAGAGTTCATTACCACCGAACCAGTATTATAAGAAATGTTAAAGAGACTTCTTTAAGAAGAAAGAAAAATAGAAAGAACATAATTATAAAGAACAAAATAACAATAAATATATACCTATCAATAATCACTTTATAGGTAAATGGATTAAATACTCCAATCAAAAGACATAGGGTAGCTGAAAAGAAATAAAGAGACGCACTTAGGAATGAAAGACACTGAAAGGAAAAGGGATGGACAGACAAAATAGACTTTAAAACAAAGTATGCAATAAGAGACAAAGAAGAACATTACATAATGATAAAGGAATCAATCCAACAAGAGGATATAACCTTTGTAAATATTATGCACCCAAAATAGGAGCACCTAAATATATAAAGCAAATCTTGGTGGACAGAAAGGGAGAAAGCAGCAGTAATTTGGTCATAGTAGGGGATTTTAACACCAACTGATATCAATGGATAGATCTTCCGGACAGAAACTCAAAAAGGAAATAACAGCCTTAAATGATATGCAGAACCAGATGGATTTAATTGAAATTTTCAGGGCATTTCACTCCAAACAAAATTTAAACAAACTCATAGACACAGAAAACAAACTGATGGTTGCCAGAGGAAAGGGGTTTGGGAAACTGGGTGAAAAAGGTGAAGGGATTAAGAAGCACAAATTGATAGTTACAAAATAGTCACAGGGATGTAAGATACAGCATTGGGAATATAGTCAAAGGTGTTATAGTGACTATGTGTGGCACCAGGTGGGTGCTGGAAGTGTTAGGGGGGAACACTCTGTAGACTCTATGATTGTCTAGCCACTGTGCTTTGTGCCTGAAATGAATGCAATATAATACTGAATGTAAAGTATAATTGAAAAATAAAATTTAAAAAACAAACACACTCTGCAAAGATACTTTTTAAATGCAGAGAGAGGGAGGAAGGGAGCAGGAGTGGGGCGGGGGCGGAGAGAGAGGGAAAGAGAGAGAGAAAGAGAGAGAGAGGCATCGATTTGTTGTTCTACTTATTTATGCATTCATTGGTTGACTCTTGTATGTGCCCTGACCAGGGATCAAATCCACAATAATCTTGGTGTAATGGGATGATGTTCTAATCAACTGAGCTACCCAGCCAGGGCAAAAGCTACTTTTTTAAGAATCTAAAAAGACAAGCCACAAATTGGAAGAAAATATTTGCAAAACATACATCTGTTTAAGGACTGGTATCCAAAACACTTGATTTAACATCGTTATAAACTCAACAATAAGGCAAAAGACCCTACTTTAAAAATGGGCAAAAGATCTCACTAAAGAAGATAAACAGATCACAAGCATATTGAAATGATGCTCAACATCATATGTCATTAGAGGGTTGCAAATTAAAACAACAATGAGAGATCACGATGTACCTACTGGAACAGCTGAACTCCAGGACAATGCCAAAAGCTGACAAGGATGTGGAGCATTAAGAAAACTCATTCACTGCTGGTGGGAATGCAAAAGTATAAGTCACTTTGGAGGACAGGCAGTTTCTTATAAAACTAAACATATTCTTACCATAGAATCCAGCAATTGTACTCCTTGCTCTTTATTTACCCAAATGAACTGAAAACTTATATCCACACAAAAACCTGCACACAAATGTTTATAGCACCTTTATTCATAATTGTCAAAACTTGAAACAACCAAGATATCCTTTAGTAGGTGAATGGATAAATAAACTGTAGAATATCCAAACAATGAAATGTCATTCAGTGCTAAAAAGAAATGAGCTATCAAACCATGAAAAGGTATGGAGGAAACTTATATGCTTATTACAAAGTGAAAGAAGCTAATCTGAAAATGGGCCGCATACTATATGATTAAAACTATGACATTCTGGAAAAGGTTAAAAAAAATAAACTACAGAAACAGAAGATTAGTGGTTGCCAGAGGCTCAGAAGGAGGAAGCCTGGGATGAATGGGTGGAGCACAGGGTATGTTTAGGGCAGTAAAACTATTCTGTATAATATTGTTACAGTGCATACATGTCATTGTACATTTGTCAAATCCACAGAATATACAACACAAAGACTGAAACTTAAGGTAAACTATAGCTCTTAGTTAATAATAATGTAACAATATTAGCTCATCAATTGTGTATACCACACTAAAGCAAGATGTTAATGATAAGGAGACGGGCTGGGGGGGCAGACGGTATGGTAAGGAGGTATATATGGGAACTCTTCTGTACTTTCCACTCAATTTTTCTATAAACCTAAACTGCTCTAAAAAAATAAAATCTATTATTTTTTTAAATACTTTTTAACCATCAGCTTATCAATCTTTCTCATAGAAGGTGGGAGATGAGGTGCCTTGATATGGGCAGTACTTTACATATCTTATACTAGTGATTTGTATTACCTGTTGAGATTCTCAATTGGCAACAAAATACACCACGGTCACATTAGCTAAACAAATATAAGACTGCATAATTCAACAGTGGTGAAAACAGGCAACTAACCTAAAAATGAAGTATAAAAAGGCCTTCAAGAAATTACTTCCAATCTATTATAGGTAAATATCCTCAAAACGGCCACTGAAAAAAGTAAAAGAAAGGAAAAAAGGTTTAAGAAGTAAAATTGTAGCTAACCTTAATAAACAGCCTGAAACCCATCTATTTCCTCTAGTTAAAAAAGCAGCTCCTCTTAACAGGAGGAAAGGAAAAGAAATAGTGAAACAGGGTTGACTATAAAATGGAGTAATCCTGTTTGGGGCACATAGGAATTTAATAAATATGTACTATCCTAACTTCACATGAGGTATACATCTTGAATATAAGGCATAATGTGCAGCCACTAGATATCAAAACAAATATAATTCCCAAAAGACATAAGAAAGCATTCCTCTAATTCCCATTCAGAATCTATCTAAAAACTAGACACATTATTAACTTTATATCTAAGAGTATAACTTTGTTAGCTGATATAGATCTTTAAAAAAAAAACTCCATTTGGGTATCATCTAAAGAAAGTTCATACACGGTTTTATAAATTCACAGAAAGTAGTATCTACATTATCTGGCACGTAAATGGCAAAATATTTCTATTTTTTATAAAAATCAAAGAAGCATTATGTCACATTATTTTCCTAAAAAGTAACTCATTAAGAAAGCTTCTATAAGAACATACTTTACAAGTATGTGGGATGTGTTTGTTTCTCTACTGAAACAAGAACTAACTTGAAAGAAAAGCATATTAACAAGTTCTGAAAAGAGAGGTAATTAGCATATTGGAAACTAACATTTTTGGCACATGGGACATATAGCAAGAATGTCTATCCTCCACTCATGAGTCACACTCTAGGCTGCCTTTCTATTTACTGTGAAGCAATCTTTCAGTAAAAGGAGCAGCAGAGAAGAATACAGCATATGAATAACAACTTGGACAGCTTCCCGGGAAAAAATCATAGTGAAGCTAGGTCTGAGAAAGTTAGATAGCACATACTACAAATTACACTAATATTCTCTTTTCTTAATCACTCTAACTCTTCAGTTAACAGCAACAGAATGAAATTTAGAGTCTTTAGTTTCATCTGAAGTTTTCTTTTTTTTAATAGAATTTATAATGCAGAATAAAATTATACAAGTATTAACTTGGTTTTGATTTTTGAGAAAGTGAATTACTTTATGCATCAGTCTAAATTATTTTATGATTTCCCTGGCAAGTGTGGCTCAGCTGGTTGGAGCACTGTCCCGCAGGCCAAAAAGTCACAGGTTCAGTTACTGGCCAGGGCACATACCGAGGTTGTGAGTTCAATACCCAGTCAGGCACATATGAGAAGGCAACTGATCAATGTTTCTCTCTTACACTGATGTTTCTTTCTCTCTCTCTCTCTCTCTCTCTCTCTCTTTCTTCCTCTCTCTCTAAAAGCAACAACAACAAAAAAATGTCCTCGGGTAAGGATAAAAGTAAATAAACAAATAATTTTATGATGACATTTGTGAAAAGTTCTCACCTGTCACATACCCACCCCGGCACACACACACAATGACACCAGAAGGCAAACACTCTGCTTTACCTTCTGCTGAAAAGTCTGCAACCTCCAACGCTTGAGGTCCATACACGAAGCCCTCCTGGAATCTATGAACATAGCAGAGGCAAAAGGCAGAGAAGTTTATGTAGATTTAAAGTTACACTGCCCAAAACATAAAATGCCAAATGCCTATCACAAGTCTACATATCTGCCAAGGAAATCAGATTTTTAGCTTTGACAATGGGCAAATCAACAATATATTGATAACTTTCATTATATATTATGTGGCTAATAATTAGGAAAGAAGGAACAAAGCATTGTCTTAAAACATGATGGTATGTCAAGAAAGAAACATAGTATTATTAAATGCTGATCCCAAAGTCAGGTGGCTTGAGTTCAAGTTCCAGCTAAATCACTTAATAGCTTTGTGAGAGCAGGCACATCTAAACCTCTGAGTTCAACCAGGGTTGTTCCATGAGGACTTCCCCATCTCTCATATTTATACTGAATAGTAAATGAAATAAGGTATTAAAAATCACAAAATGTTACAGCTTGCAAAAAATGTAAATCAGTGCATTTGACTTAAATTAACAACTTCAAAGTTAACTAAGAAATAATGGAAATATAGAGGACCAAGCTAAGAAATTTGGGTTGCTGTGTGTGTGGAAGGAAGTCCAAAGAAGCAAAGCAAAAAAAAAAAAAAAGCTGGAGCTTACCAAAAATGCCTCGAGTCATCTAGCAGGGCTAAATGACAGCCAGAAGGTCACAGTCCCCAAAGATGGCTTTACCATAATACTAATTTAGCAATACTCCCAGCACTATCTGCCTCAAAAGCATCTTAATTCCCAAAACAACCTTATAAGTTGCACACTCCTCTATGGCAGTGCTCTGTGAGAGTCTAAGCTGAGGCCTGAGACACAGTAACTATTTGTATATTGCATGTATTTCTAAAAAACAGAGATAATGGAAGCAAAGGTATATAGGATGTATGATGTGCCGGACAGCTTTAACAGTTCTACAGATATTAACTCATTTGGTCTTCACAACTCTGAGATAGGTACTATTATTATGCTCATTTTACAAATAAAGAAACTAAGACACAGGGAGTTTAAGAAACTTGCCTAAATGTACATAGCCAGAGGTGGCAGATCTGCAATTCAAACCCAGGCTGTCGAGTTCTACAGCCATATTTAGTATATAGTGTATACATACTATATATGGCTGTAGAACTATACATACTATATATGTATATACTATACTATACTATACTATATACACAGTTTAGTCACTCTATTATCTAGTCTATGGGATTAAAATCACACAAACGAGGCAGTTATCTATCTGTAGAAGCCAAACAATTTCAAGTATTCAGCCCTGTCTGGTGTGGTTCAGTGGACTGAGTGCCAGCCTGTAAACCAAAGGGTCATCGGTACAATTCCTAGTCAGGGCACATGCCTGGGTTGCAGGCCAGGTTCCCAGTTGGGGGTGCACAAGAGGCGACCACCCACTGATGTTTCTCTCCCTCTCTTTCACCCTCCCTTCCCCTCTCTTGAGAGATAAATTAAATATATTTTTTTTTAAAGTAAGTATTCAATCACACTAGTTTTTTCTTTAGCATTTGCAACAGCATCTGGGAAAATTCAAATTCAATGATTGTTGTAAAAAATGTTTTTAAAAATGGAAAATGTGCCCTGGCCAGTGTGGCTACGTTGGCTGGGCCCCCTCCCACAAACAGAATGGTCATGGGTTTGATTCCCAGTCAGGGCACATGCCTGGGTTGACAGTCTGTCCCCAGTCAGAGCATGTGCAAGAGGAAAGTGATCAATGTTTCTCTCTCACATTGACGATTTTCTTCCTCCTCTCCCCTCTCTCTAGAATCAATAAAGAGAAAAAAAAATTTTTTAATAGGAAATGCTTACAATATAAAATGAAAAAAGTGAAAATTTTAAAACAAAAAAGACCTTAAAAAGACTAAAAAACACATACAAATACATTCAAAGAATACTGACGTTAGAGTATCAAAATTGAGTTTGTTTCCATTTTAAAAGCTCGCTACCATGTGATTATAGAACTCAATCTTAAACATTTTATAAACTTTTAAAAAATCAACACAATGAGATACTACCACATACCCGCTAGGATGGCTACCATCAAAAATGATTTTTTGATGGAAGAAAACAACAAGTGTTGGCAAGGATATGCAGAAACTGAAACCCCTGTGCTGTTGGTGAGAATGTAAAATGGCACAGTCACTATAAAAAAAATATAGCAATTTCTCAAAATATTAAAAATCTTCCAGAAAAACCATGGTAAATCCCTTTTTAATGTATAGTTACATGATTGGAAAAAAAATCATACTGTATGTTTTAAAAAGAAATTCCTATCAATGTCATTTTTACCAATGTTAATCATCTTCAGTAGTTAAATATTTCATTTTACTAAAAGTTTAATTGAAAAGATTATTTTAATTTTTATTAATTTGAGAGACAGGCAGATATAGCTTTATTGTTTCACTTACCAGTGCATTCATTAGTTATTTCTTGTACACGCCCTAACAGGGGATAAAACCCACAACCTTGGCGTAGCAAAACAGTGCTCTAGCCAACCAGGCTAGCCAGCCAGGGCGAAAAGATTTTTGTAAAGCATAATTTTTGCTCCAAAAACTTAAACAGCATTGTATGAAAACACCGTCAAAGTGGTATCAATCTTAGGTTTCCCAGAAAACATTTTCCCTACTCAGAGTTACTAAAGTTATTTTCTTGCATTTCAAGACTATAATCCAAATCTCTTTTGTAAGAGATTACTAGATGGTGTATTACGTTGGTCTCCCTACCTCCATTCTCAAACTTCTTTGTGGAAGACACTACTGGCTGCTTACCATATACCCAATCCTCCCCTTCTTCTTCCGTAACAGATCCTGCTTTTACTCTGGGCAGCATGCACCCAGCCTTCCTTGCTTCTAAGGCTGGTCAATGAGTTAGAAGTAGAAATCATTCGATAGGACTTCCAACAAAGCTATTTGAAAGGGAACTGACAAGCGGGGAGCGTCTCTGTAACTCAGAAACGATGGTTGGCAATCCAGCACTCACTTGGGGCCACAGGGTAACAGAAGCTATGCCAACAGACAGTGAAGGAAACAGAAGAAACTCAGGTCCTTGACAATCCTAGAGTCATCATACAAAGCCTGGATTCAGTGTGAAAATATACAGTTGACCCTTGAACAACACAGGTTTGAACTGTGCAGGTTCATTCATACATAGATTTTTTTTTTAATAAATACTATAAATGTATTTTCTCTTCCTTATGATTTTCTTAATAGCATTTTCTTTTCTCTACCTTTATTGGGAGAATACAGTATAATATACATAACATACAAAATGTATTCATTGTTTATGTTATCAGTAAGGCTTTCAGTCAACAGTAGGCTGCTAGTAGTTAAGTTTTGGGGGAATCAAAAGTTATATACACGAGTTTTGACTGTGCTGGGTTTAACACTTCTAACCCCCATATTGTTCAAGGGTCAAATGTACCTATATCTTGTTTTGTGTTCTAGGTAAACCTATATTTAATTAATAATAGACTGACCCTGATGCTATCAGTGATCTCTCTAAAATGTAAATCAAAATCATCAAAACCCTTATCTTGGCACACAAGTCCTTTCATAATTTCTTTGGCCTCTGCTTATTTCTGCAGCCTTACCCTAGCTCTAAGCTCCAACCATAAAGAAACACTTGTAGGATGGTGACTGCAGTTAATAACACTGCATTGCTAAGACAGTTGATAATCAAGTTCTCACCACAAGAAAAAAAAATGTAACTATGGTGACAGATGTTATAAACAGGATAGAAAAGAGAGCCTACAGTATATTCTGCACTTAGGATATGGTGGTCTAAAAGGCAGTAGGTCAATTTTACTAACAGTGCCATCCAAATTGTCAAAATCTCATGAGTGTATTGTATCATTTGCTATGAAAGGTGTATTAAAACTTTTCTTACTATGAAAAAAAAGAACCACTTGTAGGCTTCCACGCCACATTGCCCTTGCCCAAGCTGCTCAGAATGGCCTTCTCCTGAACCTTTCTCCAGCCATCAGTCAAGTCTCGGCTCCTCCAGAAAGCTTTTCCGCTGTACTTACTAAGTACACAGGCACAGACAACACATTCGTGTATCAAATATAAACAATCTTCCTGTGTGCTTACCTTTTCTATCCAGGTACTATTGTACTTTTCAATTACAATGTAATTTTGGTTTTATTGTCAGCCTTGGTCACTAAAGTGAATGTCCCTGAGGACAGAGATATTAGCACAGGGTCTACAGTTCACAGAAGAAATCAAGTGTTGGGTGAATTAATGAAGTTTAGAGAAACAGTGCTTCAAAAGTTCCATATTCTCAAACACTTAAAAGAAAACAGTTGCTTTCGGTTCAAATCACAATAATTCTAGTATCAAGGAATATATCAGGAAACATTGAAATTTCAAGCCAGATGGCAATGCTTAATTTCCTTAGCTATAAAATGTCATTTCTCTTCCAAAACAAACCAAGAATCCTAAGAGGACAAATAAATTTATTTATTCAGTACAACTTTTCAAGTGTTCAAGAAAAGGTAATAGACAACGTTTTCTCTCTTTGCACAACATCCCTACCACACATATTTACTGAGGATCATTAATGTGGCAAGCATTTTACTAGGAAGTTAAAATATAGAATAACAAGCTCATCAGTCCCAAGGTATTATATCTATCACCGTCTCTGTGAGATAAGAGCTTAGAAGAGACGGCATTTAGACATTTTTTTTACTTTTTAAAGAATAAAACTTTTAGTGAAAAAGCAGATTTTAATTTTCCATTTTTTATGAATTCAAATTTGTTTTTAGGTAAGATAGAAGTCTTTTAGTGCCCACTATCTAGCATTGTACCACATTCTTCATGTACATTATCTCAATTAAGCCTCATAAAAGTTCTGTAAAGTAGTTTTTCCTTTTTATTAAATGTATTGGAGAGACACTGGTTAACAAAATTATATATGTGGAATTGTATACACAATCGCTTGTACACTGTATTGTGTGTTTACCGCCCAAATCAAGTCTCCATCCATCACCATTTACCTCCTATACCCTCCTCCACCTCCCCTCTTTCCCCCCCCCCAGCAATCACAACACTGTTGGCCATGTCCATGAGTATTTTCTTTTTTGCTGAATCCCTCCAACACCAACCCGCACAAAGCTCCCCTCCCTGACGGCTGTCAGCCTGCTCTCTATGAGTCTGTCTCCATTCTGCTATGTTAGCTCATTTTATTCATTAGATTCCACATGAGTGAAATCATATAGTACTTGTATTTCTCTGACTAGCTTATTCATTTAGCATAATGCTCTCCAGGTCCATCCATTCTGTTGCAAAGGGTAAGATTTCTTTCCTTCTTTCTTTCTTTCTTTCTTTCTCTCTTTCTCTCTTTCTCTCTTTCTCTCTCTCTTTCTTTCTTTCTTTCTTACAGCCAAGTAGTATTCCATTGAGTAAATGTACTACAGCTTTTTTTATCCATTTATCTACTGATGGATGCCTGGGCTACTTCCAAATCTAGCTACTGTAAATAATGCTGCAACAAACATAGGGGTTCATATATTCTTTCAAATTAGTGTTTTGGGATAAAATCCCAGAAGCAGAATTACTGGGTCATAAGGCAGTTCCATTTTTAATTTTTCAAAACAACTCCATACTGCTTTCCACAGTGGCCGCATTCCCAACAATGCTGCAAGAGGTTCCCTTTTCTCCACATTCTTGCCAACATTTGTTTGTTGATGTATTGATGACCACCATTCTGACAGGTGTGAGGTGGTATCTCCTTGTGGTTTTAATTTGCATTTCTCTGATGATTAGTGACCTTGAGCATCTTTTCATATGTCTATGGGCCATCTGCATGTCCTCTTTGGAGAAGTGTCTGTTCAGGTCCTCTGCCCATTTTAATTTAATGGGTTATTTGTTTTGGGGGGGTGGTTATAAATTCCTTATAAATTTTGGATATTAACCCCTTCTTAGACGTATCATTGGCAATTATGTTCTCCCACTCAGTAGGCTGTCTTTTCATTTTGCTGACACACACAAACTCTGCAGTTTAATGTAATCTTGCTTGTTTATTTTTTCTTTTGTTTCCCTTACATGCAGAGACATATCAGAAAAAAAATTGCTACGAGGAATGTCCTAGATTTTTCTGCCAATGTTTTCTTCTGGGATTTTTATGGTTTGGAGTCTAATATTTAAGTCCTTAAACCATTTTTAGTTTATTCTTTGTGTGGTGTAAAAAGGTGGTCTAGTTTCATTTTTTTACCCATATCTGTCCAATTTCCCAAAGAGCATTTATTAAATAGACTATCTTTACCCTACTGTATGTTTTTGCTTATTTTGTCAAATATTAATTGACTATAAAGGCATGGGTTTATTTCTGGGTACTCTATTCTGTTCCATTGATCTATATGTCTGTTTTTATGTCAGTAACATGCTGTTTTGATTATTGCCTTGTAGTATAGTTTGATACCAGGCAGTGTGATTCCTCCAGCTTTGCTTTGTTTTTTGTTTTTCTCAAAAATGCTGTGGCTATTCAGGGTATACTGTACTTCCATATAAATTTTTGGAACATGTTATAGTTCTGTGATATATACCATTGGCATTTTGATAGGGATAGAATGTACTCCCATTTATTTGTGTATTCTTCAATTTCTGTTTTCAGTGTCTTATAATTTTTTGAGTACTGGTCTTTTACATCCTTGGTTACATTTATTCCTAGGTATTTTATTCTTTTAAGATTTTTATTTATTTTTAGGCAGACGGAAAGGGAGGAAGAGAGGGAGAGAAACATCAATGTGCGGTAACCTCTTGCACACCAGCCACTGGGGACCTGGCCCCAACCCAGGCATGTGCCCTGAGTGGGAATCAAACCGGCGACTCTTTGGTTCACAGGCCAGCGCTCAATCCTCTGAGCCATGCCAGAGAGGGCTATTCTTTTTGAAGTAATTGTGAATGGTATTGTTTTCTTAGTTTCCCTTTCTGATAGTTCATTATTGGTGTATAAAAATGTAACTGATTTCTGGATATTTTGTATCCTGCTACTTTACTGAATTCATTTATTGGTTCTAGTAGTTTTTGGTGGAATTTTTAGGGTTCTCTATATACAATAGCATGTCATCTGCAAATAATGAGTTTTACTACTTCCTCTCCAACCTGGATATCTTTTATTTCTTCTCTGTGTCTGACTGCTGTGGCAAGGTCTTCCAATACTATGTTGAATAAGAGCAGTAAAAGAGGACATCCCTATCTTGTTCCAATTCTAAGGGAAACACTTGTAGGTTTTGACCACTGAGTATGGTACTGGCTGTAGATATTTCATATATCGCCTTTATTGTGTTGAGGTAGTCCCTCCATTCCCACTTTACTGAGAGGTTTTATCATAAATGGGAGCTGGATATTATTATCAAATGCTTTTTCTGCATCTGTTAATATAATCATGTAGTTTTTATCCCTCGTTCTGTTTATGGGGTGAATCCCATTTATTGATTTGAGGATAGGTACCAACCTTGCATTCCTAGAATAAATCCCACCTGATCATGGTGTATGATCTTTTAATGTATTGCTGGACCAGTTTGCTAATATTTTGTTCGGGATTTTAGCATCTACATTCATCAGAGATGTTGGCTATAATTTTCTTTCTTTGTAGTGTCTTTATCTGGTTTTAAAATTAGGATAATGCTGGCCTCTCAAAATGAACTTCGGAGTTTTCCCTCCTCTTGAATTTTCTGGAATAGTTTGAGGAGGATTAGTGTTAGTTCTTCTATCAATGTTTGGTAAATTTCCTTCCACCAGTGAAGCCATCCAGTCCAGATATTTTGTTAGTTTTTGATTACTGCTTCAAAATCTCTAGTTGTAATCTCTCTCTAGTCAGACTCTCTGATTCTCCCTGATTCAGCTTTGGAAGATTATGTGTTTCTAAAAATTCATCGATTTCTCCCACACTGTCCAATTTGTTGGTATATAGTTGTTCATATTTTCTTAGTCTTTTGTATTTCTTTGATGTAGGTCATTACTTCTCCCCTTTCATTTCTGATTTAGGGCTTCTCTCTTTTTTTCTTAATGAGTCTAGTTAAAGGTTTGTCAAACTTATTTATCTTTTCAAAGAACCAGCCCTTGGTTTCATT
>PVJD01012097.1:0-41849 GCA_004026545.1 Mormoops blainvillei
GCAGGTTCTTCTGCCCCCTAGCTGGGAGTCAGGCACCCTTAGCCACAGGCCCTGAGTCATGGCTTCTGAGCCCCCTGCCCGCAGGCCACAAGTGGGTTCCAGCGGACAGAGTTGAAAGATGTGTTGAAGTTTACTGACAACCCTCCCCAGGTTTGGGCCTCATCCCTTTCCCGTCCTGCCAAAGAAAGCAACATTTAGCTCTCTTAAGACTAGACTATTGTGAGAATCCGAGGTACCTTGTATATAATGTTAATTATACTTTAAATACTTCTTTAATGTTGCTTTATCGTTGGTAGCTCATTCTAACTGGAAAGTTAAAACACTACCTTTCTTTTAATAATACCCACATTTCACGGTTGTAAGTCTTCAGACAGCTCTTAATACCCACATTTCAGAGTCGTAAGTCTTCAGACAGCTCTTTCCCTGTATTCAGGATAACATTTGCTTGCACTCGGTCAGAAGACGAGGTGGCTGTAATACTCGGGACTGGGGAAGTAGAAATAAGACCGAAGTCCCTGAGTATGCCATTGGATAGATTGCTTCCTAATACTAACATCTTGTGGTTACCTGCCTGTCCTCTTTTTCTTGGCCTTGCAGAATCCAGTGACTGGCTTGCTTCCAGCCAGCTATGATCAGAAAGATGCCTGGGTCCGGGATAATGTGTACAGCATCTTGGCTGTGTGGGGTTTGGGCCTGGCCTATCGGAAGAATGCAGACCTAGATGAGGATAAGGCAAAGGCCTATGAACTGGAGCAGGTACTCAAAATAAGAATACAAAGAGATCTGGAGCTGTGTGGTGTGTTGGGGTGGGGGGTGGGGAATTGAAGGAAACGTACGTAGCCCAGCCCATAGAAGTTAAGAGAGCTGTATTTCCCCTTTCTTTCCATCTTCCTAAAATAATTCCAAAAATTGTTCCTGTATTGTACTGATTTTTTTTTTTTTTTTGCATTGGAAACTTGAGACTTGCTGATTCAGGGGAAATGGGTACAGTCTGTTCTATTACAGTGGAAAATACTATCCTGTAATCTCTGCTAAAATACATAGTTCTCTTTATAAGTAAATGTATTTTGCAGTCTCAGGCATATTTATTGTCATTGAGAAGAATGTTTGGTGTCAGGTGCATACCATTTAACTTCATTTTTGAAAACGATAGTGGTATTTGTTTCACGGTAACTGACACAAATTGGCAGATATTCCCAATTAGACACAAAAAAAGACTGTTTATTTGTTCATTTTTATGCCTGTGGCCACTGTTTCAGAGCCTGTTCCTTCACCCTCTTCCACAGCAAAGTAAGGTCAGAGCCAACAGATGCTTGTAAGCCAACTTTTAAGGCCCTTCCCCTCTGTAAAGAAGCATCCTTCACAAAACTATTTAAACACAAGGTGCTTTGCCCTTTTGAATGACCAAGAAAATAATATTCTGGGCTAAAGGGACTCTTAATGGTGAGATACTCTGCTGTCAGTTTTAAGGTATATGTGGGTAAGATTTACATGGTGGGAAAGATTTATATGGTGGGTAAGATTTTCTCTATACCAGCCACTTTCTCAAGTGGTGTCCCTTAGACTCAGGCAATCCTAGCTCCATTATTCGTCTATAAATCAGAATATTGAGAATTGGTTGTTTTTAAGGGTACCACCATGTTATGGGTTGCAGTCCTTGGCAATAGGGAGGTTTCATTGTGTTGTCCTCTGCAAAGCAGGCACTTGTTATTCTTTCAAGCCATAATTGAGAAGTCCTTAGGCCCATCAGAAAAAAAAAATATTGTTGTTTTTGCTTTAGCCCAGGAAGTACAAATCAGTATTTTTTATGACTTATTTAAATTATACATAACCATTATATGAATTAGTAAAATTTAGAGGAGTGTTAAAAAATAACCTGTAATACTACTCCCCACCACCGTCACCCAAATCCTAAATACTACTTACTGTGATGCCTTGTTATTTTGATCTCAGTATTTTGTTTGTTTTGCTAGAAATTAATATCAGTGGGATAGCAATCCCCTACTTGGCACAATTTGACCGATTTTTTTCAATACTATTAGAACAAATCTAATGTCTCCTTGTTCAGCAATCATTCTGCAGAGTTGAAAGTTTTCATTATGTGCCTCAGGTAGAAAGAATTTAACAGCAAGGGGAAAAATTTGGGGAAACGTTGCATTGTTCATTCTAAAATTGTAATGCTCCATTAAATAATTTTTTACATAACCCCCAAATAGTTTTAATACCACGTCAATGATAACTTTGTCTCAAAAACATTACGCCCGTAAGAAATATCTTCAAAAAAGAAACATTTCTCTAGCAATTCTAAAATTTTAATTTTTTTCCCCTCAAACCTGACTCAAGAGTTAATTCAGACCAGGGATCACAAAACCCTCTCTGTAAAGGGCTAGATAGTGAATATTTTTGGCATTGAGGGTCACATGTGGTATCTGCCCAGCTGCTCAGCTCTTCCATTAGTGCACGAAAGCAGCCATAGGCAATACATAAACAAATGAGCATGGTTATGTTCCAATAGGTGTTATTTACAAAAGTAGGTAGTGAACTGCGTTTGTCCCTAATCTACATGAGTAGTTATAACCTCTGGCTATACAATGGAATCACTTGTGAATCTTTTTAAGAAATATCCTTACTGAAACCCACCCTAAAACAGTTTAGATAAATCTCTTAAAGTGGAGCCCTGGGGACGTGAATATTTTTAATAAGCTACCCAGTTTATTCTAAAGTACAGCCAGATATAATACCACTGATATGGACAATGAACGAACATAGATTAAATCCAATAATCCATGGAAAAAATTCCCATTTACTGTCAATTTAAAACAGATTTTCCCATTACTCTGTGGATTTTCCCAAACCACTGATTGTTAATCATCTCTACCCTTCCTCCCAACTCTCACCTTGGTTTCACTCAGAAATAATGTCAGAACTAAAGAGAGTTCTGGATGAAAAGGGTACAAGGGTTTAGGTGACTATCCTATCCTAGATTGAGAATAGAATTATGCACATACATTTTTTTTCAAATGCCCTTTTCTCTTAGTCACGTAGATATCGACTCACATCCATGAAAATAGTCACACAAATAGAGATTGCTCTTTGGCTGCCTTCAGTTCTACTTCTGCTGCCTCAGTTTTATTCTCTTTGTGTAATCTCTCATCTTTTGCCATGACTTTAACTATTAGCTTTATGAGAATGACTTCCAAAGCTTCATCTTTACTCTGACCTCACTTCAGTGTCAAACCCTGATTTTCATTTGTCTTCTGATCAGTTACCCCTGCATATCCTGTAGCTTCTCAGACTCATTGTGTCTGAAATGCCACCTTTCCTGTTAAAAACAAACAAAATGGACTACCAAAAACAGCAACTCACTAAGCATTCCTTTTTCCCTTATTGGTGTCTTCAGTGTACTGGTCACCTGGGCACCATTTCTTAGAGCATTTCCCATAGTGTGTTCCATGGAATACTAGGTCGATTAAGTTTGGGGCTACGTTAAACAGTAGGTTCCTTTACTCCACAATTTCTCAGAATCTTTGATGTCCTCAGGTGTATTACAGCCTTTTCAGAATTTCTTAGACTAGTGTCCTATAAAACAGTGTTTGAAAAGTGCTGCCTTTAGGGTGATTTTTAACTTGTCCCTTTTGCCTTCGGATAGGTGCAGACCAAAGTCTGTTGATTCTTACAATTTTTTCTGGAATCCATCCCCTCCTTTCTTGTCCCTCCTGCCTCAACTGTAGTCTAAACCTTGATCACTTAACACTGTTATGAAAAACCATACTTAAATTATATCATTTCCACTCTATCTTTTCCATTGGAAATGTGACTCTCATTTTCCAACAAGAAAAATCTACATGTTTTGGATTGCTAGGCAAAGATTTGTTCCTAGACAATATTATGTCATGCTGGTATCCTACATTGCACCCTCAGTCCCAGCCACATCAGTATCTTCATTCCTCTAATAATCCCTTAATAAAAATGCCTTACATTTGTGTAAATACTTTTCATTGTATTACACACTTCCCCATAATTACTAGTATTTGATTCTCACAACACCCTGTGAGTTAGGTATTTTTTTCCCCTAATTTACAAGTGCAGGGAGTGAAGCAGCCTGGAATTCAGTGGTGGTAGGAATACAACCTCAGTCTGATGACCAGATGGGTCTTTTTAAAACTTTTCCTCCACAGACCTTCCCACCGCCAAATCTTTTTATGAGCTGCTTCTTCCATTTGTGATGCATGTGCTCTTCTAATCTGAGCCCATACTCCCCTTCCAAAGGCCAGCACCAATCCCACTTTTTCTGTGGCTCCTGCCCTCATGGGCCACTCAGCGATCACTTCTTTCTCAGGACTAACTTCTTGGGATTTGTATGTCTGTGCTTGTTTTTCATTTTTCATTTAGCAGACTTGATATAATAGCCATGTGTCAGGTCCTGTAATAGATGTAAAAAATAAAGTGGGACAAAATGTTTATATTTAACTCTGAATTTTTATGCTTGAAAAGAAATCTACAGAAAAATTGTAGGAAAAGCAAAATGAATATATTTGCATATACTCTATCTACATTCGCTAGTTAACATTTTGTCCTATTTGCACCTTCCCTCTCTTTAAGCGTGTGCGTGCACACACGATTTATTTGACAAGCTATTTGAGAGTTATTTGCAGGCACGGGGTATATATAACAACCTGCTTAGTCCATGGACTTAGAGCTGTATTTCTGAATGTGGTCTCTTCCCCTTTTCTTAAGGAATTCATAGTTTGATGGGGGAGACAGATATATAAACAAATAGTTGCAAGACATTAGGACAGATACTGTAGGTACTCTATATAGAGGTGATAAGTACAAAGTTCTGTGGGAACACACAGAGGTGGGAGTGTCCAATTCCCTTGAACAAGTCAAGGAAAGATTCAGAGGAGTTGGGGTTTAAAGGATAACTAGGAATTATTAGGTAAACATGAGTGTTCTGTGTTTTTTGTTTTTTTTTTTTTTTTAAAAAACAAGTTTGTTCTGTCTCCCTTGTCATTATGTTCCACAAAGCCTGGTAGAGTGTTTTGAATATTTTAGATGGTCAATAAGTATCTGATTGTACATGAAACTGGAGAGAGAGATACTAATACTTATATAGATATGGTTGTACATAGTTATATACCCTTACATAATCAATTCACAAAAACATAGCTCTATATCCTCAAAGTGAGTAGGTGACAGGAGGGTGTTACTTGGTGTGGTCAATGAGCCCTGGTATATGAATAAACATATAATTAATGCCGCCTAGTGCATCTGAATCAGAATATGTCCAGTTTAGGGGAATACAAAGTCCAGATACCTCCCCTTATTTCTACCTCCCCATGCTTCCTACTAATTTTATCCCACCCTGACTTGGAAGTTGGAACTTGAGAACAGAAATGGCTGACAACAGCCATTTCAGGAGGACAAAAATGGATGGCAATCAGGAATCCTCCCCTGGGTCCATGATTCCCCAGGTTTTCTGTTTAAATTAAATAGGTGGGAAGAGCAGGTCTGGATGATAAAGAGGGTTGAAAGGATGTGATAGAAACCTGTGAGTACGTACTGACACGTAGAAGGTAATTCAGAATTGAATAATCTCCACACAGAGTGAGGAGGCTGTGTTAAATGCTTTCTGTAACAGGGTATATTGAAGGACAATCGCCTTTTATTAGGGTCAGAGTAATGATAGAGATTTTCCTATCGGAGTTACAGTCAGTTTCATTACTTTGTAACAAACGCTTCATGCATTAAAAGGTGACAAGATTGTATTCTCTTTCTCATTTCTTCATCTGTAAGGGGAGGAGACAATTTATAGATAGAAAGTACATTAAAAAGGTACTCTCCCAAGGAAACACTTTTTATTTTTCCTTCAATGAAATACTTCATAAAGATATGGAGAATAATTAATACGTACTTATTCTCATCATGCCTGTTGCTAGAGTTTTGAAAGAATAACAGAATGTTTTGAAAGAATAACAGAATGGTGCATCCCCCAAGTAGAATATTGTGCAGAGGTGTCCTGAAGCCACCTCTGAGCCAGCATTCCCTGGAGGAACCTGGTTGTATTTCTTCTGGACTGTGAAACAGAAAGCTTAGAGAAATGGAGAAGCTGTTTGGCGATGTTCTTCCAAAACATATTGCCTATCCATGGCATTGTTTATGGGCCTTTCTATGTCACGTAGTATAACTAATATAGGATAGGATAGGTAGGATCATGTAGTATCATATAGTATTGTAATACTACACTATAATATAATTAAATAGAATTATTATTACTATATTATATTATACCAACCAGTATAGTATATAGTTGGTAATCAGAATTTTGGAGTACTATGATTAGAAAACTACTTTAGAAATTTCCAGGTCCTAGTAAGAGAAATAATGACTTAAGACTTAAATTTGTGGCTTTTTTTTTTTCATGGAAAAGGGGTTGAGTTGTACTAACAATTACCCTTTACAATGTTTCTGTATTGACAATCATTTTATTCTTTAAGGAAAATGTCCAGATAAATATTTCTGTGGACTTTTGAAGTCTTGGCTAGTTTAGGAAAAAATGAAAGTGATAATGTTGGCTTTTCTAAGCCATGGGACATATTTTAGAATATCCACATAACTTTATGATTTTTGAGCAGACTTACCCATTTTCTCTAGGCGGAATGTCCTGTAATAGGATGGTTGTTGGATAAGTTTTACATAAATGTGTTGGAATTTGGACTTTTTAACTTGGAGTCACCAACTGCAGCTTTTGATTCCACTTTTAGCTGTACTCTGCTCTTCTGTGTACTAATAAAGTAAATGCCATGTAAATAGGAACCCAGGATAGGGTTACTTGTCCTCAAAAGGTCATGTACCACTGCAGTTGCTGAGTAAGTGTAAGAGACGTTTATAACAGTCTTGTTTCCATTTCTTTCTGCAGAGTGTAGTGAAACTGATGAGGGGACTTCTGCACTGCATGATCAGACAGGTATGCCATTGTTAACAAGCCCCCTCTGTAATAAAAGCACATCGTAATAGTATCTTTGCCCCTTAGGGAATGTTTATCATATATAGATTTTTTTTCAATTTCACAAATAGTAAACACTAATTTTAGAAAAGTTGTAGAATCGAGGGGGGAAATCTCACCCATGATTTTACCACCCAGATACCACTGGAATGTTTTCTTCTAGTCTTTTTTTTTTTTGCTCCTGTACAAATGATTTTTAAACATACTTCATCATTGCTCTACATGCAACTAATCTATATTGAGTAAATGATGATACAGTTCTATAAGCCCTCATCTGAAACTCTTGGAACCAGATAAATTTTAAAATTCAGAATTTTTCAGATCTTAGAAGGCACCACAGCATATATACCATTTGTGCTCAGCAGGTCCTGAACAGCACTCTAGTATCAAAAACATTAATGTCTCTGTAGGGAAACACCCATTTTCATACTAATAAGATAAATAGAAACTACAAATTGCCCTATGTCAAAATGAATTTTGGTGCAAAACTTAGGGGGAAAAAACCTTTAGAAGTATTTCAGATTCTGTGATTGGAGATAAGGAGTCAAGGACTTACATCTCCTTGCATTAATTTGCATTTTCCTGATCTTGAGTTAAGTTGGGCATCCTTTCATGTGTAGATTAAAACTTAGCATTTTTTTCTCCTGTTAAATTGTCTGTTAGGTCTTTTGACTATTTTTCTTTTGGGTGTCTCTTTCTTGCCTATTTGAGGAGTTCCAGAATATTATGGATATCAATCCTGTGTCATATGCCACAAATAATTTTTAGTGGTCTATGGTTTATCTTTTAGGTTGTTTATAATATTTTTTATATTCAAAAGTGTTTCATTTAAAAAAGTGTTTTCCCTTTATCCTAGGAGATCTTTACACAAATTGCACACCTTGAATCTGAACTGATTTTCTTGAAACCAATATTACATTTTATCAGGAGAAATTGAGGCCCGAATTAATAAAAAAAAACCTTTCACAGGCATTCAACAAGTCTAAAATAAGAAGAAATCAACTCTAGACTTCTGAACTTTTTCACTAACACTGTCTTTATTGGGCTGTCTCACAGCCATCATTTCTTATTTTTTTCTGCTTTGCAATTTTCTTTGGTATTTTAGATATTTGCATTTTCTACCTTTTCAAATAGGTTTAAATTCACTAATTTAATGAACCATATTTAAAGGTATGATATTGAGTTGGTTGAAAGGTTTGTTTATTTTTTTCCATAAAATAAAAGACACATTTTTTACTTTCACCAATAACTTTATGGATTTGGATATTTTGAGTATGTCATCTATCTCCTGCGTGGTATAATGTTAATTGTTCACAGTGAATGTCTCCATTTGATCGCTATCAATTTAACTGGTATTCCCGACTGTGGAGCATCATCCAGCGAGAAATCTCCAGCATGAAACTTCACAAACCACTTTTGACACATTCCATCAGTCACAGCACTTTCTCCATATGCTGCAGAAGTTGCATTTTTACCTTTCTTGAAATAATAAAGCATAATATGCCAAAAATGTTGCATATTTTCTTCCATCTTCAGTATCAAAAAGGCTGCACAAAACTTCACTAATTTTGATAAGTTTTTTAAAATGCATGCTGATATGACAGCTGTCACAATACAATCTAACAAAATTGTTCGAAGCGCTATGGAAAAAAAAAAGAACTTTTTGGCCAACCCAATATAACATATCAGATGCACACATAATCAAATCTAAGTTTCAGGAACTAAGTCTTTCAGTTAGAGTACTACAGATATATTGCATATTGGTTGCTTTTTTTGTATAACCATCTTTAACTGTTTTTGTTTTCTTCAGGTGGATAAAGTAGAATCCTTCAAATACAGTCAGAGTACCAAGGATAGTCTCCATGCCAAGTATAACACCAAAACCTGTGCCACTGTAGTGGGTGATGACCAGTGGGGACACCTGCAGTTGGATGCTACCTCTGTGTATCTGCTCTTCTTAGCACAAATGACTGCCTCAGGTCAGTACAAGGACAGAAGTACTGGGGGTCACAGCATTATGGAGCACTTGCTCTATCACACATGGCTGCTCCAGAAAACAGCATAGCTCTTTACATTGCTCAAAGATGCACATTGGAACCGTAATATTTTGAAAATTTTATAAGGAGAAACTTTTTTGAGATCTAGTTGGTATTCTTTTACGTTGAGAAACAACTCTGGGGTACTAATTCGTATTTTTACATTGAGAACCAGAAATTCTGGGGTAGATTTTCTTTAGATGAGTACTTTTATCTTTTATTAATCCTCAGATACCATGAGATGGGAATGAAGGGTCAGGGTTTACTGCCTGTTCTCATACTATGCACTGACAAGCCTATAGTTAGTATTAACATATATTGAATCACCTACTTTATACTACTCTTTATTAATATATTATAAACAAGGCATCTCACTATAGGCCTCTAAATTGTATTAAGGGAATTAACTTAGGGATCAGAATTCAAATGTTTATTTCTTATTATTGCATAATAACCCTTTTCATATGGTTTTGTTATTAATTTTAGATGCTTTACCTGGAAAAAGGAAAGCATAAGAACCAATGTAAATCCCTTTTATTTATCCTAAATTTAGGAAGACAATAAATCTGATGATATTCAGTTTGTAAATTAAACAGGACCTTTGCCGGATTTTTCCTGAGGTAAAGTAAGTGTACTTGTCACAATACCACATTTTTGACATTTTAATATTTTTTATCTTCCCCTCTGGTTATAGAGCTACTTGGTACTAAAACCATTCAGGGTGAAAATTACTCCAAAATACTCTTCTTTTCCTTTTCTTGCTAAATATATATTTGATGATAAAGCCTTCCTTTTATTCCCCTCAAGAACACACATCTCAGAAACAGAGTAACCTTTTCTTAAAGTTATAATATGGCTCCCTATATACTCCCTTCTTTTGAAGGGGTGGTTTCTCCCTGAATAAGTATATTTTTAGATTTTATTTGTTTAAATAGAATGGCAGGTATAACTCCATTTCTAATATTCTTCTTTTGGGGGAGTATAATAACCTAACTTATTTGTTTATTTTTAATATAACTGGGAGAATGTTGCCACAGGGAACTAAGTACAAACAGATGAATAGAATTTTGTAGTTTAAATCCATCATATTCTTCTTTTTTGTTTTTCTTAAAGACACAATTAAATGTGTTTTATTTATTTATTTTCATTTTTTACTGTTGTCCAAGTACAATTGTCTCCATTTTCCTGCCACCACTTTCCCCTGTCCCACCCACCCTCCATCTTTCCCCCATTTGGCTTTGTCCATGGGTCCTTTATGCATGTTCCTTGATGACCCTTCCCCTTCATTCCACCATTATGCCCCTCCTCCCTCCCCTCTGGTTACTGTCAGTTCTTTATTTCAGTGTCTCTGGTTATATTTTGCTTGCATGTTTGTTTTCTTCATTAGGTTCCACTTATAGGAGAGATCATATGGTATTTATCTTTCACCACCTGGCTTACTTCACTTAGCATAATGCTCTCCAGTTCCATCCATGCCGTTGCAAAGGGTAGTAGCTCATTCTTTCTTTCTGCTGCATTGTATTCCATTGTGTAAATGTACCACAGCTTTTTGATCCACTCATTTGCTCTTGGGCGCTTAGGTTGCTTCCAACACTTCGCTATTGTAAATTGTACTGCTATAAACATTGGGGTACATAGGCTCTTTTGAATTGGTGTTTTGGGATTCTTAGGGTATAATCCAAGCGGTGGAATTACTGGGTCAAAAGGCAGATCTGTTTTTAGTTTTTGGAGGAAATTCCAAACTTTTCCACAGTGGCTGTACCAGCCTGCATTCCCACCAACAGTGCACTAGGGTTCCCTTTTCTCCACATCCTCACCAGCACTTGTTTGTTGATTTGTTTATGATGGCCATTCTGGCTCATGTGAAGTGGCATTTCATTGTGGTTTTAATTTGCATCTCTCTGATGGCCAGTGATGCTGAGCATCTTTTCATGTGTCTCTGGGCCCTGGGTATGTCTTCCTGGAGAAGCGTCTGTTCAGGTCCTTTGCCCATTTTTTAATGGGGTTATTTGTCTTCCTGGAGTAGAGTTGTGTGAATTCTTTATATATTTTGGAGATCAGACCCTTGTCTGAGTTATCATTGGCAAATATATTTTCTCATATGGTTGGTTCCCTTTTCATTTTGCTGCTGTTTTCTTTAGCCATGCAGAAGCTTCTTATTTTAATAAAACCTCATTTGTTTATTCTTTCCTTTATATCCCTTGCTCTAGGGGACATATCAGTGAAAACATTGCTGTGTGGAATATCTGAGATTTTCCTACCTGTGTTCTCCTCTAGGACTTTTATGGTGTCACAACTTATATCGAAGCCTTTTATCCATCTTGAGTTTGTTTTTGTGTATGGCGTAAGTTGTTGGTCAAGATTCATTTTTTTTTGCATGTAGCTGTCCAGATCTCCCAACACAATTTGTTGAAGAGGCTATTTTTACTCCATTTTATGCTCCTACACCCTTTGTCAAATATTAATTGACCATGGAGACATGGGTTTATTTCTGGGCTCTCTATTCTATTCCATTGATCTATGTGTCTGTTCTTCTGCCAGTACCACACTATTTTGATTACAGTGGCCTTGTAATACAGTTTGATGTCAGGTATTGTGATCCCTGCTACTTTGTTGTTCTTTCTCAAAATTGCCGTGGCTGTTCGGGGTCACATATGGTTCCATATAAAGTTTTGAAATGTTTGTTCTATATCAGTGAAATATGTCATTGGTATTTCAGTAGGGATTGTGTTGAATCTATAAATTGCTTTGGGTAGTATGGACATTTTAATGATGTTAATTCTTCCACTCCTTGAACATGGTATATGCTTCCATTTATTTCTGTCTTCCTTGCTTTCTTTCTTCAGTGTTCTGTAGTTTTCTGAGTACAGGCCTTTTACCTCCTTGGTTAAGTTTATTCCTAGGTACTTTACTTTTCTTGTTGCCATAGTAAATGGGATTTTCCCTCTAATTTCTATTTCTGATATTTCATTGTTGGTACACAAAAATGCTTTCAATTTCTGAATATTGAATTTGTATCTCTCTGCTTTACCAAATTCACTTATTTTGGTGGAGTCTCTAGGGTTTTCTATGTATACTGTCATGTCATCTGCAAATAATGACATTTTTACTTCCTTTTTTCCAATTTGGATATCTTTTATTTCTTTTTCTAGTCTGTGTTGAAAGCAGACATCCTTGTCTTGTTCCTGATATTAGTGGGAAAGCTTTTTGTTTTTGCCCATTGAGTATGATGTTGGCTCCAGGTTTTTCATATGGACTTTATTATGTTGGGGTATGCTCACCCTACTCCCACTTTGCTGACTGTTTTTTATCATAAATGGGTGCTGTACCTTATCTAATGCTTTTTCCATATCTATTGATATGATCGTGTGATTTTTGTCTTTCCTTTTGCTTATGTGATGTATTACATTTATTAATTTGTGAATATTGTACCATCCTTACATCTCTGGGATGAATCCCACTTGATCATGGTGTGTGATCTTTTTAATGTATTGCTGGATGCAGTTTGCCAATATTTTGTTGAGGATTTTAGCGTCTGTGTTCATCAGTGATACTGGCCTGTAGTTTTCTTTTTTTTGTTGTGTCTTTATCTGGTTTTGGGATTAGGATGATGCCGGCCTCATAACAAGAGTTTGGGAGTCATCCGTGTTCTTGGATTGTTTGGAATAGTAAGAGGACAGGTTTTGGCTCTTCCTTAAATATTTTTTAAAATTCTCCTGTGAAACCATCTGGTCCAGGGCTTTTGTGTACCGGGAGTTTTTTGATTACTGCTTCGATTTCACCAGTTGTTATTGGTCTGCTCAGACTGTCTACTTCCTGATTTATTTTTGGAACATTATATTTTTCTAGAAATTTGTCCATTTCACCCAGGTTTTCAAATTTCTTGGCATATAGTTGTTCATAGTAATTTCTTACCATCCTTTGTATTTCTGTGGTATCAGTTATAATCTCTCCTCTTTCGTTTCTGATTTTATTTTGGGGTCCTCTCCCTTTTTTTCTTGACGAGTCTGCTTAAAGGCTTGTTGATTTTTATCTTTTCAAAGAACCAGCTCCCAGATTTATTGATCCTTTGAATTGTTCTTTTAGTCTCTATGCCATTCCATTCTGCTCTCATCTTGATTATTTCCTTCCTTCTACTCGCTGTGGGCATTGTTTGTTGTTTCTCCAGTTCTTGTGGATATATGTTAGGTTGTTTATTTGAAATGTTTCTTTGTTAGGTAGGCCCGTATTGCTCTGAACTTTCCTCTCAGGACTGCCTCTGCTGTGTCCCATAAGTTTTGGGCTATTGTGTGTTCATTTTGATTTGTTTCCAGAAACTTTTTGATTTCTTCCTTGATCTCAATATTGACCATTCCTTGTTTATTAGCCTGTTATTCAGTCTCCATGACTTTGAATGTTTTTGAATTTTTTCCTTGAGGTTGGATTCTAGTTTCAAGCCCGTGTGGTCTGAGAAAATGCTTGTTATGATTTCAATTTTTCTTGAATTTGTTGAGGCTTTTTTTGTGCCCTATCATGTGGCCTGTCTTTGAAATATTCCATGTGCACTTGCAAAGAATGTGTATTTTGCTTATTTGGGATGAAAGTTTCTATATATATCAGTTAGGTGCATTTGAACTAATGCATTGTTCAGTTCCACAATATCCTTGATGATATTTTGCTTGGATGATCTAACCATTGCTGACAGTGAGTGGGGTGTTAAAATCCCCTACTATAAGTGTGTTGTGGTCTATTTGTTTCTTGAAGTCCTCTAGGATTTTCCTTATATATTTGGGTGCTCCTGTGTGGGGTGCATGTTGGTTTACAATATTTATGTCTTCTTGAAGGATTCTTCCTTTGGGTGTTATGAAGTGTCCTTCTGTATCTCTTTTTATGGCCTTTGTTTTGAAGTTTATTTTGTCTGACGTAAGTATTGCTACCCCGGCTTTTTTTTCCTGTCCATTTGCTTGGAATATTATTTCCAACCTTTTGCTTTCAGTCTGTGTAGGCCTTTTGTGCTGAGGTGGGTCTCTTGTAGGCAACATATGTGTGGGTCCTGTTTTCTTATCCATTCAGCTACCCTGTGTCTTTTGGTTGGAGCATTTAATCCATTTACATTTAAGGTTATTATTGATAGGTACTCATTCATTTTTCCCCTTTGTGCCTGTGTTCCTTTCTCTCTCACTCTTTTTCTTCATCTTCTTAAAGCAGTCCCTTTAGCATACCTTGCAGTGCTGGTTTGGTGGAGGCGTCTTCTTTTAGCCTTCTTTTGTCTGGGACACTACTTATTGCACCTTCCATTTTAAATGAGAGCCTTGCTGGGAATAGTAGTCTTGGTTGCAGGCTTTTGCTTTTCATTACTTGGAATATTTCTTGCCATTCCCTTCTGGCTTGTAGTGTTTCTATTGAGAAATCAGCTGCTAGCCTTATCAGAGCTCCCTTGTTTGTTACTTCCTGCTTCTCCCTTGCTGTCTTTAAGATTCTCTCTTTGTCTTTGAAATTTGCCATTTTAATTATGATGTGTCTTGGAGTGGTCCTCTTTGGGTTCCCCTTGATTGGGACCCTCTGTGCTTCTTGGACTTGTGTGACATTTTCTCTCCTCAAATTAGGGAAGTTTTCCATCATTACTTTTTCAAAGAGGTTTTCTATCCCTTGCTCCTCTTCTTCTGGTATCCCTGTTATACGGATATTATGTTTCATGTTGTCCTGCAACTCCCTTAACCCCTCTTTATTCTTTTTGGTTCTTTTTTCCTTTTCTTGCTCTTTCTGGGAGCATTTTTCTACATGTCCTGCAGCTCGCTGATTTGATTCCTTCTACTGTGTTCTTCAAATCAGAAATTTTATTTTTAATTTCCTTCTGGCTCTTGTTGATAGTTCCTATGTCCTTTTTCATGCTGATATAGTTCCCAGTAAGTTCTTTGTAGTTTCCCTGTACTTTTTAGTAATTCTCACTGAGCTCATTGAGCTTCCTTATAACTGTTGTTTTGAACTCAGTGTGTGATAGCTTACTTGCCTCTATTTCATTTAGCACTCTTTCTGGGGATTCCTCCTTTCCTTTTGATTAGGGGTTGTTTCTTGGTCTCCCTGTTTTAGGGGAGACTCTCCTTGTTTGCTTCTGCTTCTTAAATTGATCTGCTTTGACGCCCTGACTTTGTGGTGTGTACTTCTATGGTATCTGACCCGTGTGATTCAGTGGTGCAGTCTCCTTATCTCCTGAACTTCATGCTCTTGGGGTGCCCTTTATGCCGTTTATGTTGGCTCTCTGGAAGTAATTGGGTTTTGATTGTTGTTGGGTCATTCTTTGGTGGATCCTTCCTTCCAGATGGTTGACTGAAAGTCACTCTACCCTCCATGTCTTGTGTGTTTTTGTGCGGGTGCTGCCAGAACAAAACCACAAAGCCCAGGAAACAAACCCACACCCGGAAAAATAATGTCTCCCCCGCAATCCCAGTATCAATAGCAACTGAATACAAGTGAAGTATTAATAAGAGTGTAAAAAGATTAAGACTATTATAATAAAGGAGAGAAATAACTCTAGTATGAAATCTAGTGACTGAATATGCACAAACTCGATGGACAAGAAGTGAATGTTAAAAAGATATGTAGTAAAGAAGAAATCTTGGAGAAGACCATGGTGTATTTCATCTCAATAGCCTCTAGTATTTACCACTGTTTTTACTTTCTGTATCCGCCTCAGGGGATGTAAGATGGTGACCCCCGTCTGTCCATAGGCAACCTGTTGGAGACTACCAGAGACCTGCTCTCTGTGGCTGTGTCCTTCAGTTGTTGATATAGTCCCCCTGTGCTCAGCAGTCAGGCTTAAGCACCATAGGGCGGGGCAGAATTCCTCCAGGGGGCGTGGCTATTGTTTCTCCTCAGGCAGCTACTGCTCAGAGGGGAGTTTTCTGCCTGAGCATAAGGACTGTTGCAGTATGGGGGATGACTCAGCACCAGGACCTGGGTGGCTACTCTCTCAGTTCTCTCTCTAAAGTCTCTGTGCCCCGTCTCTCCTCAAGTGTCTCTAATCCACTCTGCCCACCCTTTGCAGGGATCTACTGTCTGTGGCTGCCACTCTGCACTCAGCAGTCAGGCTTAAGCACCACAGGGCCAGGGCAGAGCCCCCCCTGGGGGCAGAGCTATTGTTCCCTCTGAGGCTGCCCCCAGCTCAGGGGAGTGGTCCGCTTGAGCAAGGTGGCTGCTGGCACGTGGGGGATGGCTCAGCACCGGGATCCCAGCGGCTACTCTCTTAGTTCTCTCCCCACAGCTCCCATCCCCAGTCTCTCCTCAGGCATCTGTAGCCCACTCTGTCCCCACTTTTGCCATAGCTCAGGGTAAGTGGTTGCAAATGATAATTTATGCTTTGGCCCTTTAATCAGCTCTTTCTCCAGCCACCCGTCTCTGGCAGAGAGCAGCTCTGCTGCTTTTCGCTGCTGGTGGTTATTTGTGTACTTTTTGGGCTCTGGTGCTGTAGGCTGGGGATCCCTGCTTAGGGTTTAGACCCCACTCCTCCCAGGGGGATCCAATTGGCTGCTTAAATATCCCTCTGGTGCTGTCGCTTGAGGGTGCCCAACCAGCCTTCTCAAGTCTCCACCGCACTCCTTACCAGTCGGGTTGTGCTGAAGCTGATTCTTGTGCCTGCCTGAGGTAATAAGGCTTCTTTCTTGCTCTTGCTTAGTTGTTCGTTCTGGGTGCTTTCTCCACAATTTAGTTGTAGTTCCAGATCAGTCCTGGAAGGAGGTCAGTGTGACTCCTATTCACTCCTCCAACAGTCTTGCCAATCGTATCATATTCTTCTTAAAATCAAATATAACTCACTGCTTATAGACAGATAAGACATTCCCCTCATATCTTTTATCAGGCAACCAAAATCTAGACAGAAGCTGGCAAGCACTGGTATTTTCTTTCTCCTGATCCAGCTTTGCTTCAGTACATGACACAGTTCTTATTGCACTGGAATTACGAGGCTTCTGCTAAGGCCACTGTCTAATATTCTTTTAATACCAACTCTGGAGTGTATATTTTACAAAGCAATAAGTATCTAAGTATCTCTTGTGATTTTTTTCATTTTGAGCCCAGAAAAGAAGCAGAAATATACTAAGGAGGCTTATAAGAGACATATTCATTCATTCAACAAATGTCATTTGTTGATTCCTGACTTAAAATTTGATTTTCAACTCAATTAGCTGACTTTGATAGGTGCCTGGAATTAGGTGAATATTTTTTATCAGGCTTTTGAGAAATAAGTAGGAATAAGTAGATATTCCCAAGTCAGAAAAAGGAAGGAAACAGTGTGATAGAAGCACAGAAGTTTGGAAAGTACTTCTATGTTTCGAGTGTAAGACAGACCTGAAAAAATGGCAAAAAGCGGCTAGCTGTTCAAGGGTCTGTGCATTATGTTGGAGTTTATTCTGTAGTCAGTAGAGAGCCCCTCTAGGTAAATAGTTAAGAAAGTTTTCGATAATTAGCTGCAGTAGAAAGAGGATAGATTGGAGGGGAAGAAAATTGAGATGGAAGACTACTTGGGAAGTTAGTGAAATACTGTAGGTAAGAAATGATGGAGAACTTATGTAAGGCAGTTGTCTTCAGGATGAAAAGGATAGATGTGAGATATGATTTATTGGTAGAATATGAAAGATCTTCATGGAAAATTTAGCAATTCTCTGCACATTTTTGAATTCTTAAAAATGCAACCTTGTTTAAATGAGAGGCTTAGACAGAAGCTGACGGCAACTCACAGGATGGTGGCATGATGAGTTCCACAGACCCTCTCCCCAGAAAAATAACCATAAATAGTGAAAATTAAGTTTTTCAAAACCAACCATTTAAATTGTCTTAAGGACATAGAGTAAGTAGAGACTCATTTATTCAAGGAAATCTAAATCTTGGGGAGAGCAGTTAGAAAGTGTGGTATTTGGGCCACTATCTGCTCTCTTCCCCACCCCAAGCTCACCATAACAGAAGAATACTCAAGGCAGATGTGGACAAGAGGACAAGGTTCCCTCTCCCCCAGCTCCCGTTCTAGAGCTATGAGATCTTCCTGAGAGAGGCAGGCTGCCAGCTTTTCTCATTCTCCCCAGCTCTGGGTTTCAGAAGCTGTAGCCTAACCAAGAATAACTCAGAGGTCTGGAACTCCCTTCATAACCCCCAGTCCCACTCATGGAGTAGAAGTTTAACCCCAGGCAGAGCAGGCTGAGAATATGAGTTCTGGCCCACTTTGCTGGTAGCATGGGGTGAGAGGCAGACCATAAAAACAAAGCTTCATCATTGCTCTTCTCAAGAAGACTATTTGGGACAGTGTGGAAAAGTTTAGGCTGAAGGGCAGTCACAAAAACAAAGGACATTTTGGCTCTAAGAAATTAAGAGGAGGCCGACAGCTCAAGAAGAGCAACAAATGAATCCATAGACTATCCAGAAATTGTCACAGAGAACCAAGGAAAGGGTTAGCCAAAAGGAGCCCTCCTAGGTTTAGAAGTGTCAAGGACTGGCCTCAAAGACCACCTGAAATGGGACCTGAATTGCGTTAGATGAAACCATGGAGCAATTTCTACCTTGGGGCATTGGACAAAATAATAGAACAATCAGCTGGTAATCAAGGGAGATAAAGAACCGGGTATACCAGCCGAGGCAGGCATTAAGTAGATCAGGGAAAGGGACAGTTGCTAAAACCAAAGTCACTGTCTTCCTGGGGTGACAGTGCAGGCCCAACACTACATACACTCTCGGAGGAACAACATCAGAGGCCGCATACTGTGGAAGAAATAGATGTCACTGAAATTCTCCAGCCAAGTCACTAAACTAATAAGTAAAGAAGAGCGGTCTCCATGGAGGGGGGTGTCACTATCTATAGAGCTCCTATAACATATTATCTGCAAAACCCAGTTTTCAGTAATTTATGAGGCACGTAAAAAACAGGGAACTCTGAGCAAACACAAGGAAAAAAGCAGGTAACAGAAACTTTGAGAGGAAGTATATGTTGAACTAAGGAGACAAAGACTTTAAAGCAGTTACTATAAAAATGCCCAATGATCTAAAGGACCTCATGCTTAAAGAATAAAGAGTATGTGATGAAAGTATTTCATTAAATAGAGAATATCAATAAAGAGAGAAAAATGAACCAAATGGAAATTCTACAGTTGAAAAGCATCGCAACTGAAATGAAAAATTCACTAAAGTGTCTTAACAGATTTGAGTTGGCAGAAAAAAGAATCAACATACTTGACTTCCAGTCAAGATGGCAGCATAGGTAAACACGGCACCTGCCTCCTCCAACAATGACATCAAAATTACGACTAAACTACAAAACAGCCATCATTCAGAACTGCCTGAAATCTGGCTGAATGGAAGTCCTACAATGAGGGAATTAAAGACAAAGCCACATCAAGACTGGCAGAAGGGGCGGAGACACAGAACAGGCAGGTCCCACACCTACCAATGTTGGATAAAAACTGGGAGGAATATCTTGGCTGTGGAGGTCCGCCCTGAGGAGCGACGGTTCCCAGGCCCCCCCAGTCAGGGTTTCAGTGCTAGGATGAGAAGTCCCCATAACTTCTGGCTGTAAAACCCAGCAGGGATTGAGGCCGAGGGAGACAGAGGCCTTCTGGGGTACCAGGCAATTCCTCTTAAGGGACCTGTGTGCAGACTTACACAGACTCACTTCCTCTAAGCTCTAGCACTGAGGTAGCAGCTCAAAGGTACCAGGGACCTGCCGCTGTCCTGTGCTGTGGTTGCTGTTTTGACGAAGCCATGGATCAGGAGGAGCTTGCAGTCTGATGATATGGATCATGTGGTCCTTTTTAGTTCTGAAGCTACAGTATATGATTTAAAATAATCTGCCAATAGGTCAAAGATTGAAATATAAAAAAATGAAACTATAAACATACCAGAAACATTCATGGGATAAAACTTATTAATAAAAGTTTCTGAGAATGAAAATGTACTGTAAACAAAGTCAAGTTTCAAAGAACTAGAAAAAATAATTGTAATACGTATGATGGCCAAAGGGCTAACTTTCTTAATATTCACTAATGTATCCATAACAGAAAGACCAGCAATTCAATAGAAATTGGTGGACACAACCAAACAGTTTATAGGAAAAGAAATACAAATGGCTTACAAACATATAAAAAGACTCCAAACCTTATTCATAATAAAAGAACTTCAAATTAAACCGGGAGATTCTATTTCTCATCTGTCAGAGTGGCGAAGATCAGAAACTTACTAAAGCCTGTGTGCATGGGGCGTAGAGAACAGGCAGGTGGTGCTGTTTGTTATGTAAACTATGCAACTTCTTTGCAGAATTGCTTGGTAATAATTATCAACATTTAATGCACACGTGGTAAAGTTAGTGTGGAGAAGTGTACTGATATTTGCAGCTTACTTTGAAAGGTATCAAAAAATAAGATGGATTGATGGGTGGATAGGTATGTGATGGCAAAGTATAGTAAAATGTTAATGGTTGAGTCTAGATGGTGTGTGTACTGATGTTCACTGTAAAATTCTGTCATTTCTTTTGTTTGTTGAAAAAATTCATAATAAAATTTTGGGGGGAAAATGGATAAATCTGTGACTCAGCAAATCTACTTATAAGAATTTACCTTGATGGACTGGTACATGAGCACAAAGATATACAAATACACAGATATTCATTGTAGTGCTGATTGTGGTGATAAAAGATTAGATACAATCTAAATGTCTTTCATTAATGAACTGGTTATATGAGTAGTCGTTCAGTGTAAAGCTGTATGACTGTTAAAGATGAAGTGGATATACTTTTAAGTTGTCTCCAAGTAATATATGAAAAAAGCGAGATGCAGCATAGTATGGTACTACTCTTTGTATAAATTTTATATGTGTATAATATATCTCAGATAGGATACAGAAGAAACTGGTAAGACTTGTTTCCTCCAGAGAGGAGATTTGACAGAGTGGGAGTGATGCGATCCCAGGTAGAAGACTTTCACTGTGTACCTGTTGGTATTTCTTCAATAAAAATAAGAGGCAGGGAAGGAGAGAGGAGAGAAATGTTACTTTTTTTCTTTAATCTTCACATGAGCATATGTTTATTGATTTTAGAGAGAGAGGAAGGGAGAGAGAGAAACATCGATGTGAGAGAGAAATATCTATTGATTGCTTCCCATATGTGTCCCAATCAGGAATGAAACCTGCAACCATTTTTGGTGTATGAGACAATGCTCCAACCAACTAAGCCACTCGGCCAGGGTGAGAAGTGTAACTTTTTAAACAAAAATGGATTATACTATATATATTGGGAAGCAGTACGGCATCTTGGTTAGGACCTCAGTCTCCGAAGTGATACAGAAGTTGATATTCAATTGAGTCCTATTAGTTACATGACCTTAGCCCAATAATCTCACTGAGACACATTGAGAAAATAGAAGTACCCACCTCCTAGGGATATTGTCAAAATTAGGTGGATAATTCATGCAAAACACTCCATTGTATGTTGTAACTATCTGTGTATAGCTCACATTTAGGACAATTTTCATTTTTACTCCAAAAATATGGATTTAAGTTCTCCTTAGAATCATGTTTATCTACTTCTTGCTCAGTATTTAGACTCCAGCTCTTCTGTGAAATATTTGTCTTTTTCCAGATGCCTAGGTTTGTACATTTTAGACACATTATAAATTAGCAGCCTATAGAATTGGGAGCCTGAGACTTTCTATTAAAACCTGCCAAAAATAGTTAAAATTCTTCTATGTTAAAATATGCTGGCATCTCACTTAGTTGAAGACTAGCCTAAGACTGATTTGTGATCTTATTTTTATGGTTCTTAATCAAAGTACCTCCCATTATTCCTAAGCAGAAGTAGGACTACCTGGGAGTGGTGGGGTCATTTAGTCACTGTGGCTGCCTTTAAAGCCTATAGTGATCATTGCCCAGCTCTATATCTTTATTATCTTTTTTCTCAGGACTTCATATCATCCACAGCCTAGACGAAGTCAATTTCATACAGAACCTCGTGTTTTACATTGAAGCTGCATATAAAACTGCTGTAAGTACTCATTTGGTAATGTATTTTAAACATGGTGTTTTTTAAATTCTGGTGCCCATTTTTTCTTTTAATGCTGCCCGTTATAGTGAACTAATCTATAAGGCTTCTGGTGAAAATCGCCTTCAGCTTCCTTCTTTGCTAAGCTCTGTCATCCTCTGTTTACCTTCCTCCCAAGGGAATTACAGAGGCAAGAGAGTCAGGATGCTATGTTTTCATTTCTTTCAAACTGTACAATGTCTGATGGTATGTATTTGACAGCCTGGAGCTAAATTATAGTCTCGTTTTAATGACTTATGGTTTTAAACAGAAGAAAGATGGCTAGAGAGTAGTATGGATTAGGTAGCTACTTAGAAATAACATTAAGTCATGTGTGTAACATTATCTGTAGACACTGATTCAGTATCTACTATACAAACTAGTTGCTTTTTCTTATAACTGCTATATGAGGTAGATTTATATTAAATCATAAAATATTTAACATTTCTGTCTTAGGGATCACTGTTCTGCATTGCATGAAGTTCATTGTATTGAAAATGGATATATTATAAATAGTCCAGTTTTTCAACTTTAGTATTTTTCAGTTGTTTTAGGTGGGAGGGTAAATTTGGAACCTGTCACTCCGTATTTGCCAGAAAGTTAAGTCTAATATAGACATATTTTGTGCAAGCAGACATTATTTGTTGACTGATCACTTTGCTTCCTGATACCATAGACCTGTTGTGGTCTAGGGTGTAAGTCAGGGTTCTCTGACCTCTCCACTGAAGCTAAGGCTTGCAGCAGTAGAATTAATGATATTTGTGACTTCTGATACACCGATCTTTGCTGCACAAACTAGGGTAGAACTGAGTTTGGGGGCAGATGAGTCTAGCTATGGGATAAATATGGCCGACCTACCTACACCTTTAACTAGAGGTTTGAC
Source organism: Mormoops blainvillei (assembly GCA_004026545.1). Taxonomy (NCBI): domain Eukaryota; kingdom Metazoa; phylum Chordata; class Mammalia; order Chiroptera; family Mormoopidae; genus Mormoops; species Mormoops blainvillei. The sequence continues at coordinate 22,953 of PVJD01012097.1, forward strand.
AAGTAATGTAAGGTACATACAGAAATAAATATAAGGTGTGTGAGGTATGTGTGTGCATGTGGATACTTTCAAGTTCTATTCAGTGCAGTGAGAGGGCCCAGAAACAATGACACCACAGTGACAACGAGCACCATCGCTGAAGTCTAGGGTTGTAACTATTATTCTGTAATAAAAGAAAGCAGGGTTCCTTAGAGTAGTGGTTGATTCCGGGACTGGTATGGGGAAAATACAAGATGAGGCTGGAGTATCATGTAGTGACAAATGTGAGAAAGTGTTCAAAAAAGATTGGGAGAGGTCAAACCTGGAAAAACTTCCTAAGGCCAAAACTGAAACAATTTGAGCAACAAAATAAATAATAACATTGTATTCCAACCCAGAGAATAACCTAAATATCCATAAATTCATACTCATATAAACAACTGAATAAATGGGGGAGAAAAGACAGCGCTTCCTTATTGAAGAATGGCCATTAATGACTACAGAGGTAATGAAGGAACTAGAAAATCACCATGGAAACACCACTAATAATTGTTGCAGGCAAGAATCACATGAATGGATGCTGTCAACTGATGGTCATTGGCACCAATTCAACACCAGTAAGAATCCCAAGTTTGGGGTTCAGTGAAGAAAACTTTATTCAGTGTAAAACAGCTTGACTGTGGTCCAGCATGACTATGAAAAAGCACAGCTGTGAAAACAACACAACTATGAGGCAGCACTGGGACAGCCCCCTCTCTGGCCAGACAGCTCTGCTCTGTTCCTGGCCTCTGCTTTTGCACTGCGCTGTTTTGCCCCATGATGCTTTGGCCCACTCCTTTCTGTGCCGGCCTGCTCTGGCCTGCGTTAGCCTCCTGCCAGACATCTTCAGTGTTTCAGCTCAGCCAGGGAAACACAGCCTTTAGTCTTTGGTGGAAAGAGAAAGTGCACTCCCAGAACCGGAGGGGAGCTGGCTTATGTGGACAGAAGTCCCCACCCCTGGTCCCTAATTGGTCTGTCTTCATGCAAATAAGGACTCCAAATCTTCACAGTTTGATTGGTCCAAAAGGTATTGCCCTGATTGGTCAGAATAGAGCCACTCTAGTTGGTTGGAGTTGCACAGCTCTAATTGGATGAGGAAAGCCTCAGTCCTATTGGTTGAAATAGGATTCCAGGAACTCCTTTACACAGGCCGACTCAGATGGCAGAAACACAGTGCAGGCAGGCAGTTCAGTGCAGGCTTCTCCCTGAAGGGCAGTTTGAGTGAGGGACCCTTGTATAGAAATGGCTGCTAGGCTCTGTTTTATTTTTAAATTTGAGCCCAGTTAGCCACAAGAAGCCCTTCTTAATAGGTGTCTTCTTTCTCAGGGTTTACAGTGCTACTTTAGTGGATGGGTATTGGAAGAGAAATAGGGTATTTGTAGTCATAAAGTGTCTCAAGATATTAATTACAAGGGGGAAAATGGTAACAGTAGAATGGAATAACCCCGAAGACACCACCTTAACCAAGATGTAGGCTAACATCAACAGTGATAAAACATAACAACATTGTGTGCCCCCTAATAAGAGGCACTGTGAAGGGCATAGCACAATGTCTGTAGTATTCCTGCCAAAAATGCATAACCTCAGTCTAAGCAAGAGAAGACCTGAGGCAAACCCAAATTGAGGCTTAATAAAATATTTGACCACTAATCCACTGATCTTCAAAAAGTGTCAAGGCCATGAAAGACAAGGCTGGAGGAGCTGTGACTGATTGGAAGAGGCTAAGGAGGCATGACAAATGTAGAATGGTATTCTAGCTTGGACCCTGGAATATAAAAAAGTATTAGTGGAAAAAGTGGTAAAATCTTAATAAAGTCCATAATTTGGTTACTAGTATTGTTCTGATGTTAATTTCTTTGCTTTAACAGTTGTACTATGTCAGGTGTTAACATTAAGGAAAGCTGAGTGAAAGGTGTATGGGAACTCACTTTACTGTCTTTGTAACTTCTCTGGAAGTCTAAAGTTATTCAAAATGAAAAGTTTATTAAAAGTAATTTTAACTGTTATCTTTTTATTATCAAGGGGCCATGTAGAGCTATGATTAAGAATGTAGGCTTTGGAGTGAGAGTACTTGGCCTCTAATCCTAGGTCTGTCACTTATTAGCTGTGTGTCCTTGGGTAAGTCACTTAACCTCTCTTTGCACCTCAGTTTGGTCATCTATAAAATGTAATGATTAAGGAGGATAGTAGTGTAATGTGCACAGGTTAATACATGGTATGTTGTCAATGTCAATATGGAGTAAAATTAGAATGGATATTTAAGATAAAATACCAGGGTGTGATTTGGGCTCAATTTCCTAGACTCCTTGGGTGTCTGCTTTGATGGGAAATTTTGATAAGTACCTCTGTAGATGGACTGCTTAGAACTATGTAACTACATAATGAGCTCTGTGTAAGAATTAGCTATTTTTGTTGAAAATGATGATTGATGAGAGATTCTGACCAAGAGCATATTTTCTCACCATGATCATTAGCCTGACCCTTTGAGTCAAGACTTTTCCTGTTCAAACTATTAAAAACTCTAAAAAGCATGAGCTAGGTTAAACCGTAGGGATTAGTGACAGAGAGACATTTGTTTTTATCCTATTTTGATTGATGACACACTTTTCTACTGGAACCAATTCATGTGATTTTCTTTTGAATCTAAGTCTTAGATATTCCGAGTTGGAAACAGAAGTTTTATGAATCCTATTTTTAAAAGTTTAATCTTTTTTTTACTTCATTACTGCCTGCTCTCTAACTTTGAGCCAATTTCCTGACTATTTTCTGGCCAGAAAAGTGATAAAAGAGCCTTAATGTGTATGGAGCTGGGCATGTTTCCCTGCTATAATCTACTCTAGTCTAGTTGATTGGCCCTGGAGAGCTTGACCTCTGATAAAAACATGAGGTATCTCTACTTCACAATGTCAAAGTTTAGCATTTGATGTTGGTATTCTCTGGCAGACAGTTAGAGGTCTGCTGATTAAAGTTGGGGAGGACAGAAAGAGAGTAGTATCTATTTGCTAATTTGGAATTTTATTTGGCTGGAAAGTGTGGGGGAAGGAAGGGAAGACCATACGTCACTGGTATTGGGCCAAGGATTACAAGCAAAAGTTTTGATGAAGCATTATCTAAATAATTTCTTATGGAAAAGTAATTCTAACTCTAAAACAAAATGCTGGGGAAGAAATATATTAAAGTAAGGAAGCAGAGCAGGCAGCATATGAGTGAAAGTGTCTGAGAAGGAAACATGTTTGAATTCGAAACTGGCCAGGGAAATTTAAAAGGCCTAATCACTCTTTGACTACAATTAAACTGCACAGGAGTCCTACAACTTCTTGGAGGCCCTCCTAGAATTTAAAGTTACTGGGAAAATATCTATGGGGGCAACCCAACTCATTGGCATATCCTTAATAAGCATTGTGGGTACACGTAAGTATGGCAAATTAGCTACTATGTGTGCCTTTTATTTAATGGTTGTGCATCTAGAAGCATTTAGTAGTGATGATTTTCTAATGGAATGTTGGTTATTTTATGCCAGGACTTTGGCATATGGGAACGTGGAGACAAGACCAATCAAGGGATCTCAGAATTGAATGCCAGTTCAGTTGGAATGGCAAAGGTAATTTTTCTTGCTTTGTTTGTCCTAGGTATGGGGGAAGGAAATCTGGTACATCTTTGCCATAGATAAAGGCTTAATGTGAATATGGACCGTCAACAAATAATTGTTCTTTTAAACCATAGGCAAAATTCAGATTCTCCTGTAGAACTATGAACATGTAGGTGAAGACTTCTTTCATAAGCTCCAGATTTGTATATCCAAACTGATTTTGTAGCATATCTCGACTTGCATATCCCACAAGGAACTCAAAGAACATGTCTTAAACTAAACTCTTCATCTCTACCATTATAAAACAAACAAAAGGAGGTCTTTGGTCCTTCTACACACCATTTGACAAAGTTTGATATCAGGAAATGATTTCAGTCCTCCACCACCCACACTCTCCTGCACCCCCCATGTCATTATCATCATCATTACCTTTCCACTTGGCTTTATCTTTTCTTTCCCACTGCTACTGCCTCAGTTATAGCTCTTATATTTGGAAAAGGCAAGAAGGCATAAAATAGGGATAGCAAGAATCGGATCAAAACATATTCATTATAATGATAAATATGCATGACTTAATTTCTTTCTCCTAACAAAAGGCAAAAACAGGTTGACTTTAAAAAAGAAAAAAAGGAAGTTCAACCTATACTCCCTATAAGAGCTCTAACATAACAATTTGATACAGAAATATTAAAAATAGAAAGATGCACAAAATCTGGCCAACATAAACAAAAAAGAACATGGGTGACTATGTATGTAAACATCAAATGGAGTAGAATTCAAAGCAAAAAATGTATTATATGGAACAATGAGGACAGAGAAGGTCAAGATAGAATTTTATATTTTATTTTTTAAAAATATTGATTGATTGATTGACAGAGGGGAAGGGAGAGAAACATCAATGTGTGGTTGCCTCTCATGCATCCTCTATGGGGGACTTGGCTGGCATCCCAGGCATCACTGGTGATCGAACCAGTGACACTCTGGTCAAGATAGAATTTTAAAAGGCACAACCTAAAATGATAAAGCCTGGCCTGGAATGTAGTTTCAATGAACACAAAACAAAATATATTAGAAATACAAGTCAAAATAGAAGCAGTTATAAAGGGATAATTTAACAAAAACCATTGCCAGGCCATGAAAGATGAAATAAACCAAAAATAACATCATAGGAATTTCAACTATATAATTAATGTGGTTGAATTAGCAAGTATATATGAAACTTTGTACCTACAAATATTTATCCCCTGGGTAAACTTTTTCTTTTAATGTATTTTTATTATCAAAGTAGCACAGATATTGAGTTTATTTAAAAAATCTTACTATACTTCTGTGTAACCTGATTTTTTTATCCTCACCTGAGGACATGCTTGTTGATTGTTTAGAGAGAAGAATAGAATAGAGGGAGAGAGAAACATCGATGTAAAAGAGAACCATTAGTTGGTTGCCTCTCATATGCGCCCCTACTGGGGACCAAACCCACAACCCAGGCATGTGCCCTGAGTGGGAATTGAACCCATGACCTTTTGGTTTATGGGACAATACTCCAACCAACTGAGCCACACTGGCCAGGGCTGTGTAACCTGATTTTTTTTTAATGCAACAATCTTATATTTCACTGAACAACATAGTCAACATCCTTCTATGTCATTTCATATCAATAATCTAGCCCACTCTTTTCAGTTACTGACAGAATTTAATAATTCCTCTATTGATGGAATTGCCTCCGTTTTCTACTATTACAAATAATGCTTTAGAGAGAATTCTTATACATATATCCTGGTGAACTTGCACAGATATTTCTGTTGGAGATAATCCTAAAAGTACAACCATTGGGTTATGGGATATACATGTTAAAATTGCCCTCCAAAATAATTTTCACCTGTTTATACTTTCCCCATCCATATATGATGCATATATGCTGTTATGTGCTATTTGTTCATTTTCCTCAAATCCTCACTAACTCTGGATACTTTGGAATAATTTGACTTAAAACAATTTTAACCAGTGCAACTATTCTCTACTTTCTATTTTGAAATTATTTTAGTTTTAGAGAAAAATTACAACATCATGAAATGAATATACTCTTCATCCAAGTTCCCCACTTGTTAACATTTACCTTATTTTTCCATTTACACACATGTATACATAGGTTATTTTTTTGGAACTAGTTGAGAATACATTGCAGATGTGTTGCTCCTTTTCTCTTAAATACTTCAATGTGAATTTCCTCAAAGACTCTTCCATAACCATGGTACAAATCATCAAAATCAGGAAATGAACACTGGCATTATACACCACATAATCCACAGACCTCATTAAAATTTCTTTAACTGTCCCAGTAATGTCACTTATGGCAAAAAACCAAACCAAAACAAAACAAAACAACTTGTGATCCACAATCCAATGCAGGATAACATGTTACATTTAGTTTTAATGTCTCTTAGGGTTCTTTAATCTTCAGACCTTACTTGCCTTTTATGAAGTTGACATTTTTTAAGAGTACGGTCCCTCAGTTTGATTTTGTGTGCTATTTCCTCGTGATTTGATTAAATTTATGCATTTTTAGTAAGAATATCACATAGACGATGCTGTGCCCTCAGTGTATCATCAGGAAATATGATATTGATTTGTCCCATTACTGTTGATGTTAACTTTAATGACTTCATTAATGTGCTGTCTGCTGCATTTCTCCACTGTAAATTAGTCTTTTCCTCTTGTAATTAATAGGTATTTTGTACCAAGCCAAATTCTGATTTCCCTTTAGGTCTCAGTTTAGACATCATTTCTCCTGGGAAGCTTCCAAGAACTTCCCACCATCCTAAAGACTAAGTCAGTTCTGCCTCTTAATGGAAGAACTAGAAATAACTAATAAATACTTGAAAGAATGTTAGCAAATTAATGCAATAGACACCATTTTTCCATCAAATTAGGAACAATTTGTAAGATAATACTTTTCATTAAAGAAAGCACTGTCATTCACTGCTGGTGATAGTTGTGCAGCATGGGGCAAAAGTAGATTTATAGTTATAAGTACATGAAACACAGAGTTTATTCTTGTATTATTATGATTTATTATTGTACTATTTTCCATACAAACAGCTGTAAGTCTACTTTAGGCCCACCCTGTATTGGTACAACTTGCATGAAAAGCAATTTAGCATTATGTCTTAAAAATTGTTCATACCCTTGACACAGTGATTCTATTTCAGGGAATTAATTCTTAGAAAATAAATCAAAATGAAAATGCAAAATTATTCCGTTAGCTCAACAACATGTAAAAGTCTACTATATGCCATGCTGTGTGCTACGCATTGGTGAAAACACAATACCTGCCCTCAAAGAATTTATAATTTTAGCAAGAGATGCTTATCAAAGCTCTGTTTCTTATAATAATGAAAGGCAATCAAAATTTTCAACAATTGGTATATGGTTAAGTAAACATTATCACAGTCATATGAGAGAATATTATGTGGAAATCAAGAGTTTTAGAACATGGAGAAATACTTACGGCCTAGTATCCTAACTAAATTTTATGCCAAATGTGATCTTAACTGTAGACAAATATACATTAAAAAACTAATAGGAAAAATGTTGAAATATTAACAGTGATTATTATGGGTGATTTTTTGCTACCTTTGTACTATTAATGTATTCAAAATATTCTAGAGCTTCTATTTCTGTAATTGGAAAAGCAAAAATTAAGCAGATTTATTTTTAAAGTGTAGTGCTTGGTTTGATAATACTATAACATTCCTCTTTTTAAAGTTCTTTTTTTCTTGTTTTTATTAAATTTATTGGAATAACATTGGTTAATAACATTATACAAGTTTCAGGTGCACAACTTTATAACATGACATCTGCATAGGCTATGGTGTACTCACCACCCAAAATCTAGTTTCCTTCCTTCACCATATGAAACTTTACCCACTTGGTCCTCCTCACTCCCTCTTCCCCTCTGTAAACATTCCGTTACCTGTATCTATGAGTTTGCTTTCTTCTTTGTTTGTTGGTTATTTTTTTATATCCAACCTGTGAGTGGAGTCATATAGTTCTTGTCCTTTTCCTTCTACCTTATTTTAGCATGATGTCTCCAGAAATATCCACGTTGTCACAAATGGTAACATTTCATTTTTTATGGCCGAGTACTATTTGATTGTATATATGTACCACATTTTCCTGTTCCAATCATCCAACAAGACACTTTGGTTGTTTCCATGTCTTGGCTATCGAATATGATGCTGCAATGAACATAGGGATACATATATCTTTAAAAATAAGTGTTTTCATATTTTTCAGGTAGATACCCAGATGAGGGGTTGCAGAGTCATATGGTAGCTCTATTCTTAATTTTTTTGAGGACCCTCCATAATGTTTTCCATACGGGCTGTACCAATTTACATTTTCACCAGCAGTGTATGAGAATTCTCTTTTCTCCACATCCTCTCCAACATTTGTTTGTTTCTTTATCGATAGTAGCCGTTCTGGCAGATATGAGGTCTCATTGTGGTTTTAATTTGCATCTCTCTGATGATTAGTGACGTGGAGCACGTTTTCACATGTCTGACATTGACCGTCTGTATGTCCTCTTTTGAGAGGTTTCTATTCAGCTTTTTTGCCATTTTTTGATTGGGTTGTTTGACTTCCTGGGATTGAGTAGTATAAGTTCTTTATATAATTTAGAAATTAACCCACACATCAGATGTATCATAGGTGAATATGTTCTCCCATACAGTGGATGCCATTTTCATTTTGTTGATGGTTTCTTCTGTTGTGCAGAAGCTTTTTAGTCTGATATAGTCCCATTTGTGTTTTTCCTTTCTTTCTCTTGCCCAAGGAGATACATTAGCAAAAATGTTGCTATGTGAGATGTCTGAGATTTTATTGCTTACGTTTTCCTCTAGGATTTGTGTGGATTCAAGTCTAACATTTAAGTCTTTAATTTATTTTGAGTTGGTCTGTTTTCATTTTTCTGCATGTACCAGTCCAATTTTCCCAACACCATTTATTGAAGAGACTGTGTTTACTTTATCTTGCCTCCTTTGTCAAATATTAATGGACAATAAAGGTGTGGCTTGATTTCTGGCTCTCTGTTCTGTTGATCCATATGCCTAGTCTTCTTTTTTTTTTTTTTTCGATATGCCTATTCTTATGACAGTACCAGGCTTCTTTCATTACAATGGCTTTGTAGTATAGTTTGGTATCAGGTATTGTGATCCCTCTGACTTTGTTCTTTTTTCTCAAGATTGCTGCGGCTATTTGGGGCCTTCTTTTGGTTCCATATAAATTTTTGGAACATTTCCTCTAGATCTGTGAAATATGCCATTAGTATTTTAATAGAAATTGCATCGAATCTACAGATCGATTAGGTAGTACGGATATTTTAATGATGTTAATTCTTCCAACCCGTGAACGTGGTATATGCATCCACTTTTGTGGGTCTTCTGCTATTTTTTTCTTCAGTGTCCTATAGTTTTTCAAGTACAGGTCTTTACCTCCTTGGTTAAACTTATTCGTAGGTATCTTACTTTTTTTGTTGCAATGGTAAAGGGATTGTTTTCTTAGTTTCTTTTTCTGATAGTTCACTATTGATGTTTATAAATGCCATCAGTTTCTGAATATTAATTTTGTATCCTGCTACTTTGCTGATTTCATTTATTAAATCTAGTAGTTTTTTGGTGGATTCTTTAGGATTTTCTATGTACAATATTGTGTCATCTGCAAATAATGACAATTCTACTTCCTCCTTTCCAATGTGGATGCCATTTATTTCATCTTTTTTTCTGATCTCTGTGCCAAGGGCTTCAAGTACTGTGTTGAATAATTGTGGTGAAAGTGACATTCCTGTCTTGTTCCTGATCTTAAGCAGAACAATTTTAGTTTTTGCCTGTTGAGTATGATGTTGGCTAGAGGTTTTTCATATATGGCTTTTATTATGTTGAAGCATGATCTTTCTAGTCCCACTTTGCTGAGAGTTTTTATCATAAATGGCTGCTGGATTTTATCGAAAGCTTTTTCTGCATCTACTGGTATGATTGTGTATCACACTTATTGATTTGCTAATATTGTACCAGCCTTGCATCCCTGGAATAAATCCTACTTGGTCATGGTGTATGATCTTTTTAATGTATTACTGGATCTGATTGGCAAATATTTTGTGGAGGTTCTTAGCATGTATGTTCATCAGAGATATTGGTTTATAATTTTTTTCTTTGTAGTGTCTTTATCTGGTTTTGAAATTAGACTAATGCTGGCTTTGTAAAAAGAGCTTGCAAGTCTTCCCGCCTCTTGAATTTTTTGGAGTAGTTTAAGAAGGATAGGTGTTAGTTCTTACTTGCGTATTTGGTGTAATTGCCCATGTGAAGTCATCCAGTTCAGGACTGCGGTTTGCTGGGAGTTTCTGATTACTGCTTTAATTCTATTAGTTGTAATCAGTCTATTCAGGTTTTTTGATTGTTCCAGATCGAGTGTTGGAAGGTTGTATGTTACTAGGAATTGGTCCATTTCGCCCAGGTTGTTCAATTTGTTGGCATATAGTTGGTCGTGGTATTTTGTTTACAATCCTTTGTACTTATATGACATCCATTGCTACTTTGCCTCTTTCATTTCTGATTCTATTTATTTGGGTCCTCTTTGTTTTTTGATGAGTCTAATTAAAGGTTCATCAATCAAAGGTTGTCTATATTTTCAAAGAACTACCTCTTGGTTTCATTGATCTTTAATATTTTTTTCCTATATGTCATTTATTTCTGCTTTGATCTTTATCATTTCCTTTTTTCTACTTACTCTTGGCTTTTCTTGTTCTTTTCTAAATATTTTGGGTGTAGGGTTAGAGTGTTTATTTGAGATTTTTCTTGATTTTTGAGGTAGGCCTATAATGCTATGAACTTCCCTCTCAGGACTGCTTTTATTCTGTCCTATAAATTTTGGACTTTTGTGTCTTTATTTTCATTTGTTTCCAGGTTATTTTTGATTTATTTTTGATGTATTTGGTAACCTATTCAGTGCTTAATAACATGCTATTTATCCCCCCATGTGTTTGATAGTTTTTGAGCTTTTTATTGTAGTTAATTCCCAGTTTTATGCCATTGTGATCCGAGAAGATGCTTGATATGATTTCAATCCTCTTGAAATTTTTCTGACTTGTTTTGTGTCCTAACACGTTATCTGTCTTTGAGAATGATTCATGTGCACTGAAAAAGAACATATATTTTGCTGCTTTGGGATGAAATGTTCTGTGAATATCAATTAAATTTATCTGATCTAGTGTGTCATTTAAGGTCACTGTTTCCTTGCTGATTTTTTTGTCTGGAAGATTTATCCTGATGACATTGAAGTGTTAAAGTCCCATACTATGATTGTACTGTTGTCAGTCTCTCCCTTAATGTTCACTAAGAGTTTTTAAAAATATACATTTAGGTGCTCCTGTAATAGGTACATACATGTTTTACCAGGATTATATCCTCTTGTTGGATTGATCCCTTTAGTGTTATGGAGTGACCTTCTTTGTCTCTTGTTATAGCCTTTGTTTTGAATTTGTTTTGAATAATTATTGCTATCCCATTGTTTTATTTTTGTTTGTTTGTTCCCTTTTGTGTGGAATATCTTTTTCCATCCCTTCACTTTTAGCCTGTGTGAATCTTTTGTTCTGAGGTAGGTCTCTTGTAGACATGTTTTCTTATCCATTCAGCTACTCTATGTCTTTTGATTGGAGCATTTAATCCATTTACATTTAAGGTTTTTATTGATAGGTACTTATTTATTGTGATTTTATTACTTATACCTATGTTCTTTTCTCTCTCTGTTTCTTGTTCTTACAGCAGTCCCTCTAACATTTCTTGCAATGCTGGTTTGGTAGTAATGAAGTCCTTTAGCTTTTTTTTGTCGAGAAGCTCTTTATTTCACTTTCAATTTTAAATGATAGCCTTGCTGGACGGAGTAATCTTGGTTTCAGATCCTTGCCTTTCACTGCTTTGAATACCTCTTGCCAATCCTTCTGATCTGTAGTGTTTCAGTTGAGAAATCAGCTGACAGCCTTATGGGAACTCCCTTGTAGATAACTAGCTGCCTCTGTCTTTCTGACTTTTCGATTCTCTTTTTGTCTTTAACCATTGTCGCTTTAATTATGACATGTCTTGGTGTGGATCTCCTTGAGTTCATCTTGATTGGGCTCTCTGTGCTTCCTGAACTTGTGTGAGTTTTTTCTTCACCAAGTTAGGATGGTTTTCTGTCATTATTTCTTCAAACATGTTCTCTATCCCTTACTCGCTCTCTTCTTCTTTTGGTACCCCTATGATGCAAATGGTATTACATTTCATGTTGTCCCAAATATTCCTGAAACTATCCTCCTGCTTTTTAATTCTTTTTTCTTTTGCTGTTCTGTTTGAGTGATTTTTTCTACCTCGTATTTTAATTTGCTGATTCAATCTTCTGCTTCATCCAACCTACTAAATAGTCCTTTAGTGTTATTTATTTTAGATATGTTATTCTTCATTTCTAGCTGGTTATTTTTTTATGGTCTCTATGTCCTTTTTCATGCTGTCGAGTATCCTATAACCATTACTTTGAACTCTGTTCCTGATAAATTGCTTGCCTCCATTTCATTTAGCTCTTTTTCTGGAGACCCCTCCTGTTTTTCATTTAGGGCCTGTTTCTTTGTTTCCCTATGTTGGCTCTCTCTTTGTGTTTGTTTCTATGTGTTAAATAGAGCTGCTATGACTTTCAGACTTTGTGGGTTGGCCTTCTGTAGTAGGTGTCCTGTAGTACCCAGTGACGCAGTCTCCTTGATCACCTGAGCTGGGTCTCTAGGACTGCTCCTTCTATAGGCTTTGTGGCCCCTCCTGTTGTAATTGTTTCTTGATTGCTGTTGTCCCGTTCATGGATGTGCTCCATCCTCACGCTGATTAAGGCTCAACCCCAACCACATTGTGCAAATTGTTGTACATGTGCTGACCAAACAAGACAATGTAAAACAAAACAAAACTGAAAACTCAACAAATAAGCAAACCAACAGCAACAACAAAAAAGAATCGGAAATGAAAAAAGTCACAAATACTGTAACAAAAATAATAAAAACTAAATTGAAAAGAAAAAAGAATAATAAAGACAGGTAACAAAAAGAATTAGAGAAGGAGAAAAGAAATTGGAAAGTATATGAAAGGAAAAAAGGAAGATAAAAGAAAGAAAAATAATTATAACAAAAATAATAAATATATATGGAGAGAAAAATATAGATGAAATAAAATAAAAATAAGGGAAACTGAAAAAAGGAATAGATAAAAGAAAATACAGAATAAGAATAGGAAAGAGAGAATGAGAGATATGAAAGAAAAGGGAAGACAAGAAGAAATGAAATAGAAAAAACAAAACAAAGAAAAGATTAAAAGAGAAAAAAATTGTGGTTTGCCTCACCAGCTTGTTGTGCTTGCTGCGATGACCCTCTCCATATGCTGCTAGTGAAGCCCGGTGAAGCCCATTGGATCCTGCTCTGGCGTTGTCTGAATCTGGCCACTCGTGCTGGTCTCAGGCCTCCCAAGAGATTCTCTGTTGCACACCAATGTCAGATGCTGTCCTAGCCTGGCCCTTGGCAAGACTGTCAGGGTGTAGCTTCCAGTAGACCAGCAGGTGGGGCCTCCAGAGCTCAGAGATTGGATGTACCTTTGGTTTCATCCTTTGATTGTCCCCTCTCTGAGCTGCTGTCCCTTCTTTCACAGAAATGCTCTTGGGAACGGGCAGGGTTGTTTCAAACAGCCTCAGTGCTCACACTCTGTAGGAAGGATAGGCGGGCACTTCCTCTTCTTCCCATGGCTGCACAGGCTGAACTTGCTGGGGAGCTTGGCTCTAATTCCCCATGTTGCAGCTGCAGAACCCAGAACACGCCCATCTGACTCCTAGGCAGAAGCCCATCCGGGGATCACACACCAAAAAAATCATTCCCGCTTGGCACTCAAATCTTTGCATGTGCAGCGGCAACAGCAGGGCAGGGCCAAAACTCCCAATTCCACATGGGCTTTGAACAGGCCAAATGTCCCACTCTTCTGCACCATCTAACCAAGCAGGGTGTAGCCAGATTATTTGCACAGCACAGTTCCCCTCTGCCTTGTGGCAGACTGAGTAACTCAGTAGGTGGGAGGAGGGTTGCCACCTGATGTGGGTCAGAGTGGTCCTCTTTTTCAAGCTTCACCCTCTCAACTCTGACCACCTCTCTGCCAAAACGCTTCCAGAGAACAGAGGGCCCTTCAAATTCACTGCTCTGTGTACCAAGAACACCCCTTCTCCAGCCTCGAACTGCCATGTTACTCCTCTAGCATTCACAGATCAGGGAAAACTTCCCGAACTAGTGTTGTTAACAATGGGCTTGCTCCATCCCTGGGATGGTGCTCCCTGAGTCTCCCAGGTGGATCAAATCCCCACTGCTTCTCACCTCCCAATGCTGCATGGGCTCTCCTTCTTGTCTCTTCTTGCTCTGGATTGGGGATCCCTGCATGGGGCTGAGATCCCACCCTCCAACTGGGAGGGAGTTCCTCTGTCACAGTATCCCTCTGATTCCCTTCTGGCCACACCTGCATGAGCGGACTCTCTTTGTCTCTTCCCATCTTCCCCTGTGCTCCTGTTTCTAAAATTTTAGATCAGCTACACTTCACCTGGTTTTTCAAGTTGATTGCTCTGCAGTTTAGCTGCAAGTCCAGTCTGGGTCTGGGAGCAAGCACACTGAACATCCAGCTACTCTGCAGCCATCTTGGAATTCCTCCATCTATTTTTAATTAAATTGGGGTGTTTTTTTTGTTGTTTGTTTTTCGTGAGTTTTTATATATTTTGGATATTAACCTCTTAGCAGATATGTGGTTGCTAATATTTTCTGCCATTCCATACGTTTCTGCTACCTTTTTTATTGTCTCTTTTGCTCTGCAGAAGCTTTTTAGTTTACTGTAGTCCCAGTTGTTGACTTTTGCTTTAGTTACCTGTGCTTTCGATGTCATCTAAAACAATCATTGCAAAAGCTAATGTATTTTCTTCCCTGTATTATCTTCTAGGAGTTTTATAGTATCAGATCTTATGTTTAATCCTTTTTAAGTTAATTTTTGTGAGTAGTATAAGATAGGTATTAAATTTCATTGCTTCGCATGTAGCTATCCAATTTTCCTAACATCATTTATGCATTAGTTGAAGACACTATCCTTTCACCACTGAGTTTTCTTCACCCCCTTGTCAAATGTTAATTGACCATAAATGCAAGCGTCCATTTCTGGGTTCTCTATTTTGTTCCATTGGTCTGTGTGTCTATTTTAATGCCTATACTATACTATTTTAATTACTGTACTTTTGTAGCATAATTTAAAATTATGAAGTGTTAGGCTCTCAGCTTTGTTCTTTTTTCCCATGATTGCTTTGGATATTTGAGGTCCTTTGTGGTTTCATATAAATGTTAGGATCTTTCACCTCCTTGGTTAAATTTATTCTTAAATATTTTATTGATTTTGATACTATCATGAATGGGATAGTTTTAAAAAATTTCTTTTTCAGATGTTTTGTTGTCGGTGAACAGAAACACCACTGATTTCTGTATGCTGATTTTATGTCCTTCGACTGTACTGTATTTGTTGATTAGTTTTTTGGCTGAGTCTTTAGAGCTTTCTATATATAAGACAGTATAATCTGTAAATAATGACAATTTTACTTTCATTCTAATTTGGATTCCTTTTCTTTGTCTTGCCTGATTGCACTGGCTAGGAATTCTAACACTATGTTGAGTAAGAGTAATTTTTTTTTTGTTCCTGATCTTAGAGGAGAAGCTTTCAGTCTTTCACTGTTGAGTATAATGTTAGCTGTGTGTTTGTCATATATGACCTTTATTATGTTGAGGCATGTTCTTTCCATACTGAATTTGTTGAGGGTTTCTATCATGAAAGGATGGCTACAACATCCATTTTAACTGTCTCTGGGACAATATGAGAGGAAAAGAATAACTCAAAGGCCTCTTGGAATAAAGAATGTTAATTGTATTTTATGTTCTGCCGACTATATTTAAAATGACATTATGTGCATTGGTATGATACTGAGGTACAGGGCCTAGAAATATGTATCTTTCTGGTGCTGACATTGACTGTTCCTTCTTTGCTCCTCACAGGCAGCCCTGGAAGCGTTAGATGAACTGAATCTGTTTGGTGTGAAAGGTGGGCCGCAATCAGTTATTCATGTCCTTGCTGATGAAGTGCAACACTGCCAGGTAAGAAATTAGTGGACCACATTATAGAAAATTTTATTCTAACCCAGATTCAGACTTAGTATGGACTTTAAAATAAAGGAACCTGATTGAGAATACATAATCTTGTTTATTACCGTGTGCCAAAAATGACTTATCAAACATCCTGTACTGAGACAAACCTGATAATAGCTTTAGCAGTAACATAAATCATAGCCCCATTCTCTAACCCAAAGTTATAAAGGGCTCCCATTATAGTATATGGAATTCTTCAGTGTTGTCATATCAAGTTTCTGGACACTGCTTCTGCGTATCTCCTTTTCTAGGTATAGCAGGAGAGCAAGGTGTGATTGATTTTGAGTGTTCTTGATAGTGGATCAGAAACATTCCCTTGTCTCAGTTTTAAATGTTTGGAGTTTAGATTGTTTAAATGGTAAATGCATATCTTCAGTTTTGTTTAGGATTACTCTACATTAAAAGATTAAGGTTCTTCTTGGCAAGATGATTATTCTTCTCCAAACCCTGATTAGACACCTGTAATATTATAGTGAATATGAACTCATCTTCTAGTTGTAAAAACACAAACTTTCTTATGGAAAAGATAAATATAAAGGCTATATGAACTGAGCCTTCCATTTCCTATTTCTCAGCAGCTACATTTTCTCTTATCTTTATGCTTAATAGTTGCTAGTGGAATAACATGATTGTGGGTGGAATAATGATGTTAAGGGTATTCTGTATCCATTAACATCTGCATAAAAACAAAGATTGGAAAGCATCGAGAGCAGGATTGAAACAAGGGATAACTTACAGAAATAGCTAGTTTTTAAAGATATCACTGTCGAATACTGTTTACATTTTCTTCTGAATGACCCTCTTCTACATAAATCTTTTGAAATGAACTCTATTAGTTTTACAACCCTGAGTTATTCACTAATGTGCCACATTTGATTTTCTTTCTCTTAGTCTATTCTTAATTCAATACTCCCTCGGGCTTCAACATCCAAAGAGGTTGATGCTAGTCTACTTTCAGTTATTTCCTTCCCAGCCTTTGCAGTAGAGGATAATCAGTTGGTGGAGGTCACAAAACAGGAAATCATCACCAAGCTTCAGGTATGTCTATATGAGCCTTTCTTTCCACCAGGGTTCTTGCTTTAAGGGAAACTTATCTTTTGGGGCCTTGAGTATAACCTGTGTTAATGATGTAACCAAGTGACCGGGTTAATATCACCAGTAATAAGGCATATTAACATCAGGTACTCCTGATACATCGCACCATGAAGTGTACAACACCTCTGTGACATCCTTTCCAATACTGCATGACTTCAATCTGATCGTGAGAAAACATCAGACAGGACCTGATTGAGGGACATTTTACAAAATAACTGACAGACACACTTCAAAAAGCTTAGAAAACTGTATGGACCTTTAGAAAAGGAAAGACTGAGAAACTGTCAGATTGAAAGGGACTAAGGAGACATGACAACTAAAAGCATTGGGATCCTGAACTGGATAATGGAACAGAAAAAAGCCATTCGTGGGAAAACTGGTGAAATCCACATAGGTTCTGTACTTTGGTTAATAGTGTACCAAGGTGAATTTTTTAGTTTTGATAAATACTCTATAGTTATATAACATGGTTAATATAAGGGAGACTGGTAGAAGGGTATATGGAGACTCTCTGCACTGTTCTTGCAACTCTTCTGTAGCTCTCAAACTGTCTCAAAACTTTAAAGATATGATTTCTTTTTTTTTAAAGCCTGGGGTATCATAATCTTATAAACTGTGTGAGCAAGAACACATAGATTATTAATTAGGCTGTTACTGATTTACCCTAATTGTGGAAAGCCATGGAGAGGATAATATTAGGAACTCTGTTTTAGGGAAGAGCCTGACACTTAGCCCTACCTTGAAATCACATTGCTGAAATTAGTTTCTACTGCTGCACTGTTATCAGGGTTTTTTGAAATTTTTTTCATTTCCCCCCCTTTTAAAATGTTTTAGTCTTTTTATTGTTGTTCAGTTACAGTTGTCCCTATTTGCCCCCTTACTCTCCCCTGCCCTGCCCACCCCCCTCCCATATTCAGTCCTGGCTCCGTTACCCTCCCCTCTGTTGTCCTTGTCCTTGGGTCCTTTGTGTAAGTCCCTTGACTTGACCCTTCCCTTTCCCTCCCTTATTATTCCCCTCCCTCTTCCCCTCTGGTGACTGTCTGTTAAATTCTGAAGCGGTGTGGGGGATTATTGTACCTTCTCTAAATAGGTCTTATGTAATGGGTTTCACTCTGTGAAGGCCCTGTTTGCATTTAGATTGGGCCATTTTTTTAAATCGGGTGGAAGGCGTTATTTTATAAGTAAGGAGGAAGGTCCACAGGGTAGTATTTTTTAAGCTTATTGTAAGTGCAATATACTTAATTTTATTACTTATCGGGTCAGACTGTCCATATGCACTAGGGGATATTTTAGGGCAATGAGTGCTTGGGCTGTGGGCAATGTAGGTAACACAGTTGCGATGGTGAAGGCCAGGCATATCTGTCTCTATGTTATGCTCAGTAACTCCCTGGTTTTTTTTTTTTAATCAGCCTGTCCAAATGTGGGCCAGAAGTAGAAGAGAAAGGAGTGACTCTGAAAGCTGTCAATAGTCTAACATCTAAAATGGAATCAGAGTCATTATCACATACTGCCACCCACTGCACACCACCCCGCTACTCCCCAGCGCCAACCCAGTGCCAAACACAAACAAAACCCCAAGTTCTTTCCATCCTTGCCCGTGTGATAAAGTGTTAAGGAAAACATTCATCTTCAGTGTTCACCTAGTCCCTGTTCTCAGTGTCTGGCCAACTGTGGGCTGGCTGGTCTAGTCCCAAACTGGCAGGATTCTACCCACCCCCCTTCTCCCATACCTGCCCCTTCCCTCCCCCCTCCCCATCTCCAGAGAACAGACAGGGATAGAAACACATTTCCTTTTCACACATGCTGGTATTTTAATCATTAACACGGAATCACTTCAATTGGTTCAGACAGGAGAGTGTTGATCTCTAGATAAAGGACCGTTTCCCCAGCATTTGGGAAAATACGTGTCTCCATCACGTAT
>PVJD01012098.1:0-41840 GCA_004026545.1 Mormoops blainvillei
TGTTCCTTGATGACCCTTCCCCTCCTTTTCCCCTGTTATCCCCCTCCCTCCTCCCCTTTGGTTACTGTCAGCTTGTTTTTTTATTTCAACATCGCTGGTTATATTTTGCTTGCTTGTTTATTTTGTTGATTATGTTCTACTTATAGGTAAGATTTATTTAGGAAAAAAACAAACTGTTATTTAAAAAAAATTACTTCATTAGGTCTTTTCTTCGATAACATTTAAAAAACTCTTAAATAAAAATAAGATAACCATGCATTAGATAAAGTAACATGTACATTCCACTGGTCGCTGTTATATTTTGTACCTTCTCATAATTATTTTGTGCTTCTTGGTCATTTTGTGTCTTTTTCTTTACATTTCTTTTAAAATGTAGATTTCTTTATTTCTTCTTTACTCTGAGTTTATTTTATTACATTTAAGTAGAAAAGTAGAATAATAAAATTTGTTTGTATATATAATTTTTCTGACTCTTATAGTACTTTAAAAATAAATTAAAAAATTTATTTATACTCTGAATTGGGTTACCAAATATATGCAACAGAAATCAAGACAAGAAAAATATAGTAATAAAGCAAAATGAAGAGAAATAGACCTGAAGGGACCCCATCAGCTAAGATAGGAGCTTGAAATGACAGAGAATTTCTTTCTATATTTTCTCACAGATGAGGCAGTAGGGAACTTCATCGGGAGAGGAAATACCTACTACTTTCCTGATACTAGAATAGGCGGCTTCTTATTTGCATGGACATTTTCCTTCCTTGTTTTCTGTTACAACAGTAAATGATATTATGTAAGATACACCCCACAATGGAGGGAAGATGGCAAGGAAGCCCTTAGTTTTATCCCATTTGAGGATTTCTTTTCTCCTTGGCTAACAAAGAAGATCAGAACTAAAGAATAAAAATCAGTAGTTTATGCAAGTGGGCATCCTAGGAAATGCATCCAGAATTATTTTTCTCTGTTTTTATTATAGCTTGATAGATCACACTCATCCTGAAAAAAGTTTGGTGTGTTTCCATTGCATTGTATGTATGTGTGTGAGATGAGGAGAGGGGAGAGAAAGAAAGATGGGGAGGTAAGGTGATGATGAGTGTGGATGGCCACACCAGAGAAGGGCGAGGACCGAAGAGAGAAGTGGGTAGTCAGTCAGGGCTCTCTGCCTGCCTGACAGTCCTCTGACCCACCCCGCCACTCCAGCAAGCAGCTTTGCTGTCACATGCATCTCTTTCACAAGAAGGGTCTTTCCCCCAGCTTGTTAAAAACTGCTTTCATCCCAAAGAGCTCTCTGTGCAGGATAGCACTTCCTCAATGACCTTTCTGCACACCCTGAGTGGTCAATAAGATTTTCAATTTTTGCTCAAAGAGTAAAGTAGAAATGTCTTTTCCTTTTTTTTGGCCCTGCAGCAAAACCTAATGGCTGCCTTCCATTCCATCTGTGCCTAGATATTTTTCCTAATGTATTCAACCCCTAAATAAGGAAGGTCTGGAATTAATAATCAGATAGGTCACGAGGCTGCCTTATGGCCATGCATGTCTGACGGGAGGAGCAGAGCACCTGGTGAGGCCCACAGGAAGACAGGAGCCAGCTTCCTAGCTGGCCAGACAGACACAGAGACAGAGGCAAGGCATGCACTGGTAAATGCAAGACCTTTTATCTGGACTGCTCGCATGAAGCTCACAGAAATAAACAATGACAGTGTGGTTTTTCTCATTCGTTGAAAGCTTTTGAAAATGATACTTCAATAGGAGGAGGAGATCTGTCTTTATTTTTATCTCTTCTCATGATAGCTATTCCATCTCTACCCTCTTTATACCATGGGCTTTTTACAGGTTATGAATCTTTTATAATTATTTTTCAGAAAGACTTTCATGGCTGTATTAGATTGTCGGATGTTTATTAAATCCTTATTGAATCCTTATTATGCAGTTAATCTGCGCGCCTTGGTGCTCCAAGGCGCTTTATTTCATAAGCAAATGGATGTAAGTGTACTTCATTGACATGGTCACGTGGGAGGCGTGCAGATGCTCAGTGAGAGAAACTGGACACATTGTTTTTGCTTAATTACAAGGTTTATAGACCTTTTATTCGGAGATTCACTGACAAAAACATTTTTATCTAATGAAACATTTCTGAAAAAAAAAGAAACAAAATATACTGTGATGTTTTATAATAGGCTGTTTAGAAGAGGCATCGTCTTATTGAAAAGCAATACAAAAAGATAGAAAATAATAAAAATATACTCAGTATTTCTCTGTTTTTTTATTTTTAAATAAGGAAATGTATTCTGAAAGACCTTTAAATGTTTCTACATGAGGAGAAAAAATCTTCCAGATGCAATACCTGAATACTGTATATGTGCAAATTAGAAATATTTACTACACTGATCTTGAGGTTATAGGGAGCAGATAGCAGCTTCTCTGAAATGGCAAAGAGTCTTCATTTTAAAATATTGGGACAGCTATATCTAAAATATGCCCCATCTAATTTCTGCAGAAAGGTCTCCTTCAGAACTCTTCGATAGAGAGAGGTGGTTGAGATGAAGCAGCGCCCACTATCTGCAGAATGCGTTTGCAAAGAAGTTCTCACAATAAATATTTCAGAGACAAGTAAGCAGTCTGAACAGGTATTAGGTCTTTTTAGCTTATAGTGGGTTTCCCCCCAGCCCCTGTATTTTAATATAGCACTTAGATTAAGCTTCTTTTTAATCATATTCATGCCTTAAAATAATTAATTCTCTGTTCTATTGCCAGTGCTCATCCTTGTACTTCTTAATCTCCTGAAACTCTAATTAAAAAAGAAAAAATTAATGAAATGTATTCATTTTGCTTGGTGATTATCTATGTATAGGTTTGGATTTACCAGAAATAAACCTTAAGTAATCTGGTGAATTTATGAATTTGAATTTACATGTACTGATAAATCAATAAGAATTCATGTTCTTCTACCTTTAAAAGCAGTTTGTTTCCAGACATAGGTTGCCAGATACAGAGCTCTAAATTTGGGGAGACCACTTGCTTTAAGTTAGCCCTGTCCTTCTCATTTGGTTGGGGCTTCAGAGTTATGGTGCAGAGTTGAAGGAGAGAGATGGAAGGATGAGCTGAAGAAGTGCCGTGGAAGTGTGGTGTTTAAAGACCTTCCTCCTCTATAGACAGGTTCTACAATAAAGGGGGAAACCCTAGGTAAATAGAGGAAATGCTCAAAGTTTCCAACAGTGATTGGAAAGTCTGACACATTTCTCTCTGGCACATATTATGGACCCGTGTTATTCTAAGAATCATTTCTGCGGGTATCTGCACTCATTAAAAAGCGAGGCTAAATGGTCAGAATTGAGAAGTATCTTTAGCAAATTCCAAACACTGTTTTTTTTTCCACACCCTTATTTCCTAGACTGTGTCTCACATTAGCACATCCATTGTTTCTTAGCTTAACTCCCCAGTTGAAAGAGGAGACTTTGATATTCAAATGACTTATAAAATGTAAAAATACTTTAATTCACCAATAGCAAGATCAAAGTAAATTCTTTCTGTTTTTAAATTAAAAATCTAAACAGTCTCTTTTTCTCTCTAAAGAATATCTAGTCTTAGATTGAACCATTGTTAACACTTCTGAGCCTCTTGCTTTTTAATGAATGTAATGATTAATGCATAGACTTAGAGGGCAGATGGGGAGGAAAAAGTAAAGTTAAAAAGATGGACGGAGAAAAGAGAGCTTCTGGATGATGGGGTGAATTTAATGAGAATACTTTATTATAGGTAAAAATAAAGTCCTGCCCTTGGCTTTAATAAATCAATAGCATAAGTGCGGTTTATTTGCTATGTTGACTAAGAGTTCAGTAGATATGCATAAGGTCCTGTGGCTCCCAGAAAAGCAAATGTGACCATGGCTGCATAACAGAATTTTGTCTAGGCTGAGGGACAGAAGAGCCTGCCTAAGTTAGGCATTCCCTGAGCCATGCCGGGTCTAGGAACCCCCACCAAAGAAGGCTGCCAGGGCCCGCAGTGAAACATGTTGTCAATAAGAACTGAATATGTCTTGGCAAAAAGCTGATTCAAGCATCTAAAAGGGTCCTTCCAGGCTTCCCCATCTCCGTTATTGTTTGCTCTACCCCCTGAGAATATCAGCATTCATTCGCTTCCAACTGCATTGCTCCTACTCTTTGCTTTCCCACAATGCAGCCTCTTCACATCAGCCAAAGTACCCTTTTAAGCGCGTAATTCATCTCATGCTGCTGTCCTGATTACAGTCCCCCGTTGCATTCCATGTGCTTAGAATAAAATCCAAGCTCACTCCATGGCCTCAGGACTCTCTGCAATCCAGATCCTGCCCATCCTTTGGAACCCACCTTCCACTACCCTCTCTATGGCTCCGGATTCTCCAGCAACATAGCTTTTCCCTTCCATGACTATCCCGGAGGGAGCACCGTTCTATCTAAGAGGCCCTGAAGTACTGATCCTTTCTGTCTGGAATCCTCTTACCCCACTCTTCCCAACACTGGATCCCCAATTTAAGAACCTCTGTTGTCTTTATCAACGGAACCTATTTAGTTTTCTTTCTATTTAGTTTAAACAGGGAAACTTAATTTCCCTGTTTAATTGTTGTCACCCTCTCTCTCTTTCACATTAGGATATATAAAAACAGAGATCCTATCTCATTTGTTGACTCCTTTAATTCAGGCGTTTAATAAATATGCAAACAACTAGAAAAGTACGGAGGCCCTATGACCAATGGATAAAGAGAGATGGACAAAAAATGCAGTGGGTCTATTGAGTTCACAGAAAGATATTTATGCAGGGGCTAGATGACTGGTTCATGGAAAGAATCAGAGGATTTTTGCTTAATTATTTCATTATTATTTTTTGATCATTTGGTATATATCAGTCACTGTGAAAGGCTCATGGTTACACAAAGAGGAACACATCGGGGGCCTGCCCATGCCTGCCCCCAAGCTGTTTGCAGTCCAAGGAGGAGGAGGCCATGTGAACAAGACCTCACATGTGCACCGTAATGTTGCATTAGAGCTATACACGCAGTGCAATGCCGACAATTTGACTGAAGGCTATAGAGAAATTCAGTGATTCATGGAAGAAAAGAGGGCTTTTCCAGATGGGTCAGGAGTTAAGAAGGGCCTTTTAAGTAAGCCAGCGATAGAAAGAGCATGGCATGTTCCGGGAAGTGTAATGAGCTTGCCGTGGCCTTAATGAAGGGTGCGCAGAGGTCGAGGTGAGCAAGAAGCACACAATGAGGCAAGAGAGACGTGCGGCAGGCAGGAGCCGGGGCGGGAAAGGCCTCCTATGTGTCTGTAGGGAATATGGATTTTACCTTGCAGGCAGGGAGGAACCATTGTACAATGATTAGATTTTCATTTTGAAAGGATGTCCGTGGCAGCAGAAGAGCAGTTTCCGGAGACTGAGACTGGGGGCAGTTTGGTGTTAGCTTGGCAGTCAAATCAGAGATGATAGAGGCCTAATAAATTAGAGCACTCGGATACATTAGAGCATGGGGATACAAAGCAATTTGGGGGTCAGTAAAACCAGGATTTAGGTTGGCCTCCAACTCCGATTCAAAAGTTGTTCAAAGCTTTAGAAGAAGAAAAAAAATCTAGATGTCATTATTTTCATTCTTTTTTTTCTTCCACCTTACATAAATTCTTCATCAACTCTTCTCAGTTCCTTCTCAAAAATTACCCTAAATTTGGCTTCTTACCCTATCTTAATTTCTACCACCCTACTCCGAGATCCCACCATCTTTGGTCTAACTATACAAGAGCTGCCTGTCTTCCTCCTCCCTCTCTAGCCCCTCAATAATCCATTCTCCACAGAGCAGCTGCAGTGATCTTTCTATAAGCAAATCAGACTACATCACTCCCTTACTAATCACTTCACTTCACACTTAAAATTAAACCCCAAAGCCTTTCCCTGATCTACAAAGTGGAATCTTTGCTTATCTCTCTGACTGAATCTTAAAATTACTCGATAACTCAGCTTCTTGAAATAAATTGTCTTTATTTCAATGTCTTTTTCTGCAGTATTCTTTTTCTAGATCATTCCATGGTTTTACTTCTTCTTTTTTCCCCCTTCTTTTTAAGGATATTATAAAAATATTTATTTGTTCATTTTTTAGGGAGAGGGGAAGGGAGGAAGAGAGGGAGAGAAATACATTGATCAGTTGCCTTCTCCACATACCCTAACCAGGGACTAAACCCACAGCCCAGGCCTGTGCCCTGACTGGGAACTGAACTGGCAACCTTTCACTGTGTGGGAAGATGCCCAACCAACTGAGCCACACCAGTGAGAGTGATTTTACCCCTCCTTGTGAGTCTGATCTTTACTTATATCATAGTATACTAATAAGGATCAATAGTTGTTTGTGGATGTATGAATTTATATGTACAGATATCAAGTGTCATTCCTCATTGTACTGTAAGTCCTTTAAAAGCAAAAACCTTGACTGTCTTGCCCTCTGTTGTATCTCGGTACCCAGCACGGTGCCTGGGACATAGTAGAATGTATTACATATTTTTTAGAATGAATGAATAAATGAAAGAAGAGAACTCTGTCTAGGTACCTTGAACTGCCTTTTTTCCTGAGAGCATTTTAGGGGAAGTCCTGTCCGTTCTTTGTCTCTTTTGCATTCCTCCTCCGGCCTGAAGTCTCCCCTTAGGGCTGAGGGTTCCAGGAGATAGGTGCAGGTAGCTTTTGTTTGCAAATGTAAAACTGGCGACCCTCCTCTCTTTCTGTACTTACAGTGTTTGCGCGGAGTAAAGCGAGCCACACGTCTGCTCCAAGCTTTCTGTTGAGATTGGTGAGCAGAAGGAGGGGGTGGGATTGTTTCCCTGCAAGACCACGTGGCATAGGTCCACAACCCTCTGCACCCCGCTCCCTTGATTTTCCTGGTGTGATCATGTTAACTGTAATTTATTTTTAAATAGTTCCAGTATAAACATATGATAATTATATGGGGTGTAAACTAATAATAACATACTCTCAAGTGTTCTGTTAACATTTGAAGTGCCCCATTCAGGAATCTACTCTCCAAAGATCTCTAGAGAAATGATTCCATCATCCTAATTTAAAACTACAGGTACAGATTCACTCATTAACATCAGAGATGAGAGAATTTCATTTTCTTTGGTGAAAGGAATAGTGTTCAAGACACTCAGCTGCCTGTGCCCTTTCGTGAGAAGAATGAGGACCTGGAATATCTGTCCTTCCATGAATAATGTATGTGGTAAGGCCCGCGGGTCACCCAGAACTCCAGGTGCAGACCTCAGTTTGTCCTAGTCCTACTGCCCACTCATCCTTTCACGCAGGCCCTGGGAACACAGTGCAGCCGAAGGGTAGGCTGATCTCACCATCGGGATATTCCGTGCCGGCCTCAGAATGAACCTTTCCTATAAAGTGCTAATCAGAGTGCCCACAAGGGCAGAGGACCAGAACATGGCTGAAATTATGGGAACAGGATGTCTAATGTTTCTGCACCTGCCTCCTAAGAAATGTTTGTACTTGAGGTAGAATTCTCTGCGGTAATTACTTTCACTTCAGTGTACGACTAATCATGAGGCTGTGGTTGGGGGAGGGCAAGCCACCCCTTGTGAATTGTCAGATGCTGTCTGCGTTGACTAAACAGCCTGATCCCTGTGAATAGCAAATAGACTTGGGTTACTTCGCAGGGACAGGAAGTGCTCAGCTCCCTGATGACACCCAGGCACCGGCAGTCCATGCCCATCAGCTTTGCAGCAGAGCCAAGTGGGCAGGGCCCTTGCCATTGAAGAGAGGGCTGGGGAGAGGGAGGCATACAGTGCTGACCGCCTCGGCGGGTCACTAACAAACTGCGCGTCTGGAAACCTTTCCCGAGAAAACTGGGGAGGCTTGCTCAAAGCGCAGTGCTGTGCGCCGCTTTGGTGTTCATTTAAATCCTCACGGTGACACGGCTTCTATGAAAAAGAATCTCATAGGGGCCTTCAGCAATATACACCCCAAACCTAAAGAGCTTCGTGTCTCAGTTTATAATTTCCCAGCATCAGCATCGTGTTCCTGCCGATCTGTACTTCCCGACTTGACTTCGTTCCCACGCTTATCCAGTTTCCCTGAACCAGCCTTTTCTCATTACAGCATTTTCAAAACTGATCTGTGCGAGAAAGCAGCCTTTTGCTATTGATGGCTCAACTGTTTTCTTCATAGTTGATCCTGCAAAAGTACAAATTTTATAACCTTGACTCTGAAAACGGAGAATGATATGTAAAGATCAGCCACTTAGAAATTTAATATCTTGCTTCATTAAAGAAAATTGCAGTTAAAATACAAAAATGTTATATGAGTTCCAAAGTTTATGTAAGACTTACTAACATTTTTCAAGGGAGTCAATTTAGCAGAGTGGATAAGAACAAGGTTCCCTGAGCCAGGCTGCCTGGGGCCGAGTGCTGGCTCTGGTACTGGCCTGCTGAATGGTCGTGGAAAATTTACTTCACTGCGCTGCAGTTTCCCTGACCGTAACGCCACGAAGAGAGTAGCAGCTGTTACCCAGGACCGATTTAAAATTAAGTCCTATGAGAACTGAGAAGTGCTTAACAAATGACTGAAACTTACCTTTTGAAAAATCTACGTATCAATACTTTTCTGGTCATCCTGAATAGCAACTTTGATACAGGAAGCTTATTGTAATGGAAAGAGTGGCTGGATCTTCTTTTCAGCATTATGTACCAACCAGCCCTGTGACATTAAAAAAAAAAAGATCTGACCTTTCTGGGCTTTAGTCCTCTTATTTATAAAGAGAGGGATTGGTCTAGATAATTTCCAAGTTTCTCTCTAATACTAAAATGATATGATCCTGCAGTACCCTTCCCCTCTCTGGTGTTTAAAAAATATTATAAAAGAGACTCTCAAAAAGTCATAAGAATAGTACTGTATAAGTAAATGGAAAGGAGGCAGTGTGTTTACATTTCTTTTGACTTGAGAGCAGAACCGCTGGGTCCAGACCTCGCCACTTACTTGCCCTTCTTAACCTGTTGTAACTCTCATTTTTTCTTCTCCTTTTTGGTCTGGTCTGCCTCTTGGCAAACATATTGATTAGAAGATAAAAAAGGAAAAAAGCTTTGATTGAGGTTAAGTGGGCTACAGATGAGTTTGATACGTGTGTGTGGTGGGGCGTATGGGTAGGCACACATCTTGTCTCAAGAAGCCTGAGAAATTCAATGCCCAGAGACAGTACAAAAACCAGGCCAATGGTCTTATCTAAAAAGGGATCAACTCCTGCAGGCCTCACAGGATTAGAACAGAGGAAGCTGGGTTTTTGTGGGGGTTTTTTGTAATTTAGAAATATGTAACCCATGATAGACAGACAGCCTTACTCCCCCATGGCATAGCGCTCTCGCCCCTTTCCACACTCGGTACGGGTTGCCCTCTTCAACTTGAATTCTAGTCTTGACATCTTTGCAACACAGCTCTTCCTTTTTGACCAGCATAATCTACAATCAGGCCTCCCCCTGTTCCAACAGTACAACTCTATTACTGGTTCTTAAAAATCTTTGTGTATCAGATACAGAAATTTCAGTTTTCAAGTTTTATCTCATATGGGAAACCTTGCCTGATTCTATTTGCTAAAATACTAAGTGATGAAACAATAAAATGACTGTCGCCAGCCTACCCCTCACCTGACACATTGTGCATTGACCCTTTCCTCTAGCAGAGGAGTTAGAAACTCCTTTAGGGAGAGCCTTCTCAACCAAGGGGCTATTGTCCTAACGATGTGTGAAGGGCATGAGCTGAGGGCAGGATGCTCAGTCACATCCCCTCGCTCGCTCTGAGCTTGACCCACAGGTAAGCAAGGCTGCCTGAGCTGCTTCTCTCTCAAGGGCATGGCTAGAACGTTCTGTACCCCACAGCTGTGTAGTGCAGCTTAATGAGGAAGTGTATGTGAACCTGATTTGTGGAGTAGAAAACATCTTTCCAATTAGGTGATTATTTTAAGCTCCCAGCTAAATATGCTTTAATGATCCACTCTACCTTTAGAGTTGGAACCAGTTCCTCTTTTCCCAAGAGCTGGAAGTTTCCTATACTTTTCATTATTTCTTTATGCACTTTCTTCACATTTGAGACATCATCATTAGCAATACTTATTCTGTGGCTTTTTTCTGTGCATAAATTGTAATGTATGCTTTTTATTGGCATCCTTTCATGAGCCATAATCCCCATACTTCTGAGCTTTCATTTTCATAGCACTTTGTACAAGTATAAAATATGAGGTAAACTATAGAAATCAACTGATCACTTCATATAAAGCAAAATTTCATGAAATATAGATTTAAAAATTCTGGTGTTTTTGTCAGAAAACTATGAGCAGCAGCAACAAAAAAGAAAACAGGGGAGTGACTTCTTCCCCATTGTCAGCACAGGGACAGGCCCTCTCCTGGTACCAGCATATCTGTGTCCATCATGGTTGCATTCCTACTACCAAACCTAGAAAAAATACTCTAGGTGGTTATTTTGAAGCATTAAAGATTTTAAGAGAAACTTAAAACTGTTTTCAAGAAAAATGGGCTGCAAAGAGTTGGTCTCACCAGTGAAATGGGAAGAGTGTTGCTACGTGTAGACGTGGACGTGGAATTGGGAACTGAGCTAACGTTGCTAGTGGCCTTCTCATACATGGATCTGCCCACACAAATGACGACACCCACAAATGGCAGCACGCCCCGTGAGGGCCCTGTCTGCCTCTTTGCCCTGTAAGCCTTTACCTTCTAGTCCCAGGAAGCCTATGACCCTTGAAGATGAAAGGTGCAAGTGCCCTCAGGGACATAAGCACGTCAAGAGGATTCTACCCATTGCTTGAAAACCTGATTCAGTATATGAGGTTTTGAATGAGATCCTATTTGTTCCCTTGGGCCAACCATTAGATTTGTAGTATTTTTTTTTTAGAGAAAGGAGCTAGGACAAAATGATTTTTAAGTAGTGATCATAGACAGCTTTTGAGGGACCACACACTTCCTTTGGTGCCACCTCCTTGAACTCACACACCATCGCTGTGAGGGAGGTACTGTTTTCACAATAAGAAGATTGAGGTTCAGAATGAGTAACTTTTCCGTGTCCCCAAAGTAGCCAGTCATAGAACCATTTGTAAAATATATTCAGAAAACTATCCTCTTATTCACTAACTTTTAAATTTGTGATATCGTGGAAGATCCATTTATAAAATGAACTGATGTTACACATGTTTTATTAGAGTACTACAGAGAAACAGAACCTATAGAATGTATGTGTGTGCATTTATACATATGGTGTATATATATACATAGAGAGAGATATATAAATGTCTAGAGATTCATTGATTGATGATAAGTAATTGGCTCACATAATTATGGAGGCTGAGATGTCCTAACATCAGCAGTTGGCAAGCTGGAGGCTCGGGAAAGCTGATCATGTAGTTCTAGTCTGAGTCAAAAGGCCTGAGATTCAGGACAGCCAATGGTGTAAGTTTTAATCCAAAAGCTGGCAGGCTTGAGACCCAGGAAGAGCCAATGTCTGAGTCCAAATCTGTCACCTAGCAAATACCAGTGTCCCTCTTACTCAGCACTTTGGTTCTACTTTCCCTGACCGGATGAGACCCACTCACGTTAGCCAGAGCAGCATGCCTTGCTCAGTCTGCCAATTCAGTGGCTACCCTCCTCCAAAATCACTCTCAAAAGACACACCCAGAATAATGTTGGACCAAATGCCCGGGCACTCCATGACCCAGTCAAGTTGACACAAAGCATTAACCATCTCACATGGGCTATGAGGCTTTTAGGCGATTGGCATTGGCCTGTTGACTGCCCACCCTGTGCCCACCTCCCTGTCAGGCACTGGAAAAGATTTCAACAAAGCAAAGCATATTGTATCTTCCCTGGAGGATTGGAGGAGGCAGGGCTGGCCTGATCACCAAGAGGAAACGTCCTTTGGGCCCCTGGAGCGGTGCTATCTTTTAGAAATGGAGGGGGAGCCACAAACATGAATGACATGTATAGTTTTAGATTTCCTAGGAGCCCCATTTTAAAAAGGCAAATTTTAATAACATTTTATTCTGTATTCCAAAATGTTATAATATGTAAGTAACATAAAAATTATGAATGAGCTATTTTACACCCTATTCTTTGTTCCAAGTCTTTGAACAGTGTGCATGTTGCCGCTACAGCCCATCTCAGCTCAGACCGGCCATGTTAAAGTGCTCTGCAGCCGCCCATGACTAACGCCTGCCGTCAGGGACCTACCTGATGTCTCATTGTGTTGTGAGGCTGGGACTGAGTGTCTGAGGGTTTAGGGGAAAAAGCATCTGTTTGGGGGATTTGAAATAACACAAGAGAGGTCTACAGGATATTTCTCAGGACAAGCCGACTGGGAAAATCACACCTGGATCATTGGCAGTTACTACCTATCTACAAACTGCCAGGATTACATTGTTACAAAGCTATCCGATTTTTCCTGGATCAGAGTAGGCTTGTTCTTTGGCAGCCCTGCTTCTAGCTATTAGGTATTTTTTAATTAAGTTCATTGGGGTGACATTGGTTAATAAGATTATCTAGGTTTCAGCTGTACATTTCTATGATACATCACCTGTATATTGCACACAGCGCAATAGACACCCAGAAAAACAGACACACAGTCCAAGGGAACAGAATTGAGTTCCTAGAAATAAATTCACACATATATGGGCAAATAATTTTTTGACAAAGGAACCAAAAACATACAATGGAGAAAAGAAAGCCCCTTCAATAAATGGTGGAAAGAAAACCAGAAAGCCACATGCAAATGAAGAAAACTACTGTTTGTCCCCATGTACAAAAACTTAACATGGATCAAAGACCTAAGGCCTGAAGCAGTAAACTACATAGAAGAAAACATAGGTACTAAACTTAAGGACCTCAGCCTTAGAGAGGATTTTATGAATTTGACCCCAAAGGCAAAAGAAGTAAAGGAAAAATAAATGCCTGGGAATATATCAAACTCAAGAGCTTCTAGCTGTTACTTCTTGTTCTGCGTTACTCATGTCCCTTCTTTCTGAAGTCACATTTACTGTCCCAGGCCCCATGAGAAACTCCTGGGCCTGGGGGAGCATTGACTGGTGTGCGAAAGAATAAGCCAAATCACACTTTCTATCATCTTCTAATATTGCAAAAGATTCAACGGTGAGAATACTGGTGCGTCACAAGATTTTGCCGATTCCTGTGAAATGTTCAGCATATTATTCATTCCTACCATTTCCAGTTCCCACCAGCAGCCCTGCTTCAGATAAAGTTCTGCGGTCCCCCCTGAGGACACCTTATGCCTCACACACCATACTCTTAAGGTAATGGGAGAATTCCATTTCCAAGCAACCTTTCTTCTGTCCCACGGGGTACTGATAGTAAGATGCTACGGGAGTACTCTTCCCTCTTTCGGCCGCGGTGAGGCTTTCCCAGGCAGGCTTTCCCAGAAGGGCGTCTCTAGACCCATTTGCTGCCCTTCCCATTCTTCATAACCTGAGTCTCCTCCAGCTCATGGAATTGTCTTTTTTTTTTTTTGGAGTATCAGTTTGAGAGTGGGCAACGTCATTAATATTTCATATCAAGGAAAAAAATCATCTCAACTTTTAAGGGATTAGGGCCACAGAAAAGTAGTGGCTGACCCTGAATTTTGAAATAGAATAGATTTAGAACCTAGTGCTTATTTGTCAATGGTATTTTTCTTAAAACATAATTTTGCTTAATCCAGTAGAGAACAAGTTTTTTAATACCCTGCGTCCTCTTAGATAAAAATTGTTTTATTTTCCCCAAGGAAACAGTGTTTCCTGAATAGTGATTAAAGAATTTTTCCCTAAGGAAGGAAAAAGAATTTCATCTCCTGTTAACATTTATATTAAAGTCAGACTTAGTTAAGTTATATAAATTGTGGCTAATTCAGGCATTTGGGTCTAGATGCAGCAATTTTGAGTCAATGTATATTTAAGTTACTTTTCCTTGATGTGGGAAACAATGTCTCTTTTTTCCTCTCTTCAGAAGCATTATGACCATTGTTTCTTTCTGGGGCAATGTTACATCCTTTGCAAGGGGCTCCCTCCTCATTTGTGCCAAAACCCCTGAAATGCTGCTTCCTTCTGATCCCACCACCAGCACTTCCTGATGCTTCCCCAGTTGCCTCGTCTGCTCCCCTAACTGCACACAGTGTACCCTAACGCTCCCCGAAGCTCGTGTGTCTTGGCAAACCAGCTAAGCCCAATTAGAGGAAAACAGAAAGAGCTGATAAATGGAAAAGCGTCCAGTCCAATGTACCAAATCACTTATCATTGCATTCACTTGCCCTTCTACCTTCATTTTCCTGATATCTGTCACCAGCTTTTATTATTAATATGCATTTTATGGTTATTATTGTTTCTGTGTAGAATTTGTAGAATCGGATTCCAGTTCTGCATTCCCAAGGTTACCCAATGTTCTATGTAAAAGCAAGAAAAACAGCCCACAGAGCTGCAGAGCTAGCGGTGGTCGTGTCTCTCTCCTTCTGCCTCACTAGCCTTTTCTTCCAGCAGTCTGCACTGTCACATGCTCATATGAAGCCTCTTTGGTGCAAAAGCCAACCTTCTGTTCCTTCACAGGTGGGGTCAGCTTGTGTAGGGATACCTGGAAAAAGAAAGAGGAGAGGAAGGGGATCACTAGCAGAGGTGCCTCCTGGGGAAATGGGGACTTAGAGAACCAAAGCCACTCTCCAGAATCCAGCCTGGAGATCTGAGGCCCGGCCTCAGGGGTCATTTCTCTGTCGGGTAGAACTGTTTGATCTAGTCCCTGTGAAACAGCTCTCAGTGATAGCGATGCCAAGCTAGGCAACGCTGGCTTATTTTATTTTTACTGACTTAAGGTGAGAAATTCAACTCAAGGATGTGAGTGCAGTGCAGGTGGGTTGTTCCCATTGCCAGGGCAGCAGGTGCAGAATAAGAAAGAGAAGCAAGTCACCCTCTCTCAGGACTCCCAGCCATCTGCGGGGGCCCCCTGCAGCTCCCCAGAGACTGGAGGCACATGGGACCCTCCAGGTGACAAGATTTGACCATAAATCATGAGCTTATCCATAAGTCCTTGAAAAACTTATAAGCTCCTCCTAGACACTATTTTTACATGACATAACTGCACATGCAGAGTACCATCTCCTCCTTAATGTGTCCCTTGGTGACATCCATGTGTCTCCAAGTGACTAGAAGCCATATTCTACAAACTCACAAACTGGATCTCGAATACTCAGTTTTCTAGTCATTTATTCTGATTATCTTAAATTGCTCATAACAGTGACCTAAAGCTATGGCCTACACTTAACCACATAAGCTTCTCTAAAGGCATTTGGCATGATGTAAATTTCAGTTGATTTTTCTAATTGTCTTTCCTAATCTTCAAACCAACTCTTCACTATCAGCCTAACACATGGACTTTCCTGACAGGGACAAAGGTAAAGTAGTTTGCCTAAAGTTCTTAGCTGGTTGATAAAGTCACAGGTTTTTCACCCAGCATTTCTTAACTTTTTTCTGGGGTCAGGGGATGGAGATCACAGACCTACTTTAATCTGCCGAATGCTATAGACTCTCACCGAAAATAATTGCACATGCAAACAAATTCATACTTGCAGGTTATTTTACAATTTCATGAAGTCTATCCATTAACCCCAGCTCCATCCATGAATCCCAGAGCTAGGGTCTTGTGACTGTAAGCAAGTCTTACTTCCCAGTGAAAATGAAAACCTACCCATCGGATTCTAAAAATAAAGAGACAAAGTTCATAGTGTAAAAGAGTTTGATTGCTTCAGGTCATATTTTAGTAACAGTGGAAGTAATAATTCTTACTATTTAATCAGCTTGGATTCAGATTTCAGAGAATGTCCGCATATTAATTTAATCTAAGAAATAAAAATAAAATGAGGGTCATGCTTAGACTTTTCCAGAATAGCATGTGCAAACGATATTTTTCTGGTTAATTTTGACTTACTTCCCCCTCTGGGTAACTAGGCAATTTATAAGAGCATGCTAATCTACCAGGAATTATATGGAGCTTTTTGTTCTTGATATTTTGAGAGTTTCTGCTATTTTTAAAAGCATCTGATTCTTACACTTTGATCCTGCAACCTACTTTTTATTTCTATTGAGACAGAAAGAATTTTATGCTAATTGTCTGCTAGGTGAAGGGTCTTAATAAATAATTATATGAGCTCTTATTCAAATCTTTAGTGAATTTATTGTCAAATAACTTCAAGCAAATCATTCTTTACAGAGAAGTTTGCTTTAGCTATATAACATGTTGAAAATATGGATTATTTACCCTGGCCTTTACTTCAAATTTTAGTGTTCGAGACACGAATACGATAATGTATTGTAAAAGCTGATTTATCTGGCATCCTATCAGGGTTTTCCCTACTTATTAATACATTTGAAACCATTAATACAAAAACAGTTGATATGGATGAAGCCGAAGCACACTGGGACCCGTTAATGATTAAATTACGTTCAAAATGTTGTGTTGCGATGTGTCATCTTTCACTCCCAGAATTTGACAGTTGATAATTTATATTTGATAGAACCAATAAGCCTGTACTCAGAACGCTCTGTAACAGTTTTACTATTAAATAAATTACACAGTCAGTGTAAAAACTTAAAAGTACAGA
This sequence comes from Mormoops blainvillei, assembly GCA_004026545.1. NCBI lineage: Eukaryota > Metazoa > Chordata > Mammalia > Chiroptera > Mormoopidae > Mormoops > Mormoops blainvillei. The sequence goes on from PVJD01012098.1 coordinate 16,645, forward strand.
AAAAAGCAAAGAATAAAAGTGAAAGCACCAGAAATCCTATTCCCAGAGTGACTATATAAGGAGAGTGATTTCTCATAGGAAAGTTTAACTTCTGTCATGACAGAAGAAATTTTAGTCCTTGGTCATCTATCATTTTGCTAATGTTTTATTTTTTTCATTTCAACATGATCTTTGTTTTTAATCTCTGTTTTTTTTAATATGCTCTACTTTTTGTAGTGTATATATGATGTGTAAGAATTTTTTTAAATTTAAAGTTAGTATAGCATAGTGGACAGGAGTTGGGCTTCTGAGTCAGTTCTTTCCATTCCAAGCTCAGCCCTGCCACCCTCATGCTGTGTGAGCTTGAGCAAGGTGCATTTTTCCTTTATCTTAACTTTATTACCTGTAAAATGGGGTGAGGGGGCAATTGTCATACCAATGCCATAGGGAGAAACAGTTTTCCTAATGGGGAATGCATGAATTAACACATGTCAAATTCTTAAGTGCATTATCTGGTATTTAATAAGTAGAAATTATTATGCCAGCTGTTAGTGTGAACATTGGTTATGCCTTTGAATAAAAATAATTTTTGTTTTTTTCTGATCACAAGTTTTATAATACTATTATAAACAATACTTCCATGTGCAAATTAGGAAAAGAAAATGCCTTTCCCTCAGTAGTAGCTTCTTCCCATCCTTTACCATCAACAGTTTACCATGTTAAATTTTTCCTATAGCTCTAACTATAATTATATATACAAACATGTATAAATGTACATATATGCACCCATACATAATTTGTGTGGATAATTTCGAAGGGATTATACTAACTGTCCTATTGTAAATATGCCTAATTTTTTGACTTGATAAATGCTAGAAATCGTTCCATGTCAATATGTGTAAATATTGTCTTCATAAGGGTTTTGCACATTGTTTTCTATAGTTTATTCATGTGTATTTTTAATTATGTTGCTACTGTAGAGGAAAACTGTTAATATTGGTATTTTTATCTTATGTTCAGTTCCCCTTCTAGATTTTCTTATTAGTTTTCTTAGTTTTGTTCAATTTATTCTTTGGATTTTCTAGGTAGATATCATATCAAGGGTAAAAAATATAATTACATCTCATCCTTTCCAATATTTAATAGTTTTCTTGTTTTTTCCTTTCTTATCACCTTGACCAAAACTTCCACTATAATGGTGAAAATTACAAATGCTATCTTCCTGTTTATGTTCTTGACTTTAATAGGATTGTTCCATTCATTGAAATCCGAAGTTTGTTTGCTAAAACCTTAGAGTCATCCTTGGCTTCTTTCTTTGTTTCATAGTTCACATCCAATCTATTAGCAAATTCAATGAAAAATGCCCTCAAAATAGAGATACTCCCAGTATTTGCAGTACCTCTACTACTACTCCCTAAGTGAAGCCACCGTGATTCCTTCTTGCCTGGTACTGCAATGGCCTGGTAAGGCATCTGTCTGTCTTCATCCTTTTGTGTTTACAATCTATCAGCTGGAACAGTCAGAGTAATCTTTTTAAAATGGAAAACAGTTCTTATCACCTGGACAGGGGTTGTAATCATTTTAGGAAAAAATCCAAGTTTTGCAAGGTTCTACGTGCTCTGACCCCAGACAACCTCCCTAGCCTCATTTCCTAAAATTCATTTTTTAGAAAATTCCTATATATTGTCTCTTTTTTTATTATTGAATGATTGGGGTGACATTGGTTCACAAAACCATACAGGTTTCAAGTGTACAACTCAATGAAACATCAACTGCACACTGTGTTGTGTGCCCGTCACCCAAAGCAAAGACTGTCCCCATTCCCCCTGCCTTTTCCCATCTCCAACAGGCCCCTCCCTCTTTACCCTCTGGCTGTCACCACACTGTTGTCTGTCTGTGTTTTATAAACAGACAAGTATATATATTGAACCCCCATAAAAACAGAATTTATTTATAAAAAATTGTGTATTTATTTTTATATGTTTGAACCTTAATTGCCTTCAAAGTACTCTCCATTTGATGCAATACACCTTATAGAGACTTTTTCCCACTGCTCAGAACAGTTTTTGAACCCCTCGATTTTGATGCCTTTTTGTGCTTCTACCTTTTTGTTTATCTGTTTGTTTCACCTCTTGTGCACTGGCAAAATGTTTCCCTCTGAGGACTTTTTTCATCTGGGAAAGCCAAAAAAAAAAAAAAAGTCACTGGGAGTGAGATCAGGTGAATAGGGAGGGTGGGGTACAGGGGTCATGACATTCTTGGTCAAAAACTGCTGAACATTCAGCATGGTGTGGGCAGGTGAGCTCCTAAATCACCCATCATGCAATGGGCAATTGCATCGAAAGTCTTCAAAAAAATAACGGAAGCCAAATGCAACCTTTCACAACACCAGCTGGTACACTGAAACAGGTTGGTTCCTAGAACACTCACCTAGTGGGGGAAGCCTGTACTACAAGGGGCCTTTCCTACAGAAGACAGTTCCAGGTCTTTGGGGGTTCCTCATCGTACGTTTTTTGCTTAATCCCTTCATCTTCTTTAATATAGTCCCCAATCGCCCTCCACTCTGACAGCTGTCAGTCCTCTAACTCTCATCCATCCTAGTTCTGTTCTTAGTCTTGCCAGACTGGCCTTGTTCCTCCTCAGACACGTCAAGCATCCTTCTGCCTGCCATGCTTTAGACTTGATACATCCCTCCCTATGGACCGCTATACATCCAGATATTCCTGGGCCCCTTCATCACTTTATACAGATCTGTGCTCAAACGCCTCCTTACAGAAGTATTTTCTGACCACCTTATCGACAATAGCACCTCATTCATTGCTCTTTGTGTCCTTTTACTCACATTTTGTCTTGCTAATAATTAAAAATACTTGACATTACATAATAATTTATTTGTTTGTTTATCATTTCTACCATAAGGTTATAAACTCTTTAAGAGTCTATCTTTATTGTGCTTGTTTCTTTATCCAAACCGATTATGAGAGTGTCTAGGTCTAGGACATAGTATGTATTCAATATATACTATTTTTAGAATGCATTAATTAAAGGCTTCAATACTTTCCCAATGCCCCCCATGAAAAGTCACACTGAAATTGGCATTTTAAACACTCTGAGAAAGTCTGGCAATTCTGTTTAACCTAAGGCTTCCACATTTCACATAATTATTTGGGCATAACAAACTTTTCCCCCAAGATGTCACTATTAAGAGCTTATGTGAAGGCTCCCAAACTCATTTTATGAGGCCAGCATCATCCTAATTCTAAAACCAGGTAAAGACACTACAAAGAAAGAAAATTATAGGGTAATATCCCTGATGAACATAGATGCTAAAATCCTCAGCAAAATATTAGCAAACCAAATACAGCAATGCATCAAAAAGATCATATACCATCCTCAAGTAGGGTACGTTCTGGGAACGCAAGCTTGGTATAACATCTGCAATTCAATAAATGTGATTCACCACATAAAATGAAAGATAAAAACCACATGATCATATTGATAGGTATAAAAAAAGCATTTGATAAAATCCAGCACACATTTATAATAAAAACTCTCAGTAAAGTGAGATCAGATTTAGCATACATAAATATAATAAAGGACTTATGTGACAAACCCACTGCCAGCATCATACTCAACAGGCAAAAACTACAAGCATTCCCCTTAAGATCAGGAACAAGACAGGGATGTCCGCTTTCACTTCTCTTAATTCAATATAGTATTGAAAGTTCTAGCCATAGCAATCAGAGAAGAAGAAGAAATAAAAGGTATCCAAATTGGAAAGGAAGAAGTAAAACTGTCTTTATTGGCAGATGACATGGTACTATACATAGAGAACCCCAAAGATTCCACCAAGAAACTACTAGAACTGATAAAAGAATTCAGTGAAGTATCACGATACAAAATTAATATCCAGAAATCAGTTGAATTTTTATATGCCAATAACAAACTAATAGGGAAATTAAGAAAACAATCCCATCCACAATTGCTATAAACAGAATAAAATACCTAGGAATAAACCCAACTAAGGATATAAAAGACTTGTACTCAGAAAATTATTAAGGCACTGAAGAAAGAACCTGAAGAAGATACAAATAAGTGGAAGTACATAATGTGTTCATGGATAGGAAGAATTAACATCATTAAAATGTCCATAGTAGCCAAAGCAACCTATAGATTCAGTGCAATTCCTACCAAGATTCCAATGACGTATTTCACAGAATTAGCACAAGTATTTCAAAAATTTATATGGAACCCCCAAAATGCCCCACAGAGCAACAGCGATCCTGAGAAAGAAGAACAAGGAGGAATCATGCTACCTAATATCAAACTATACCATAAGGCTGTAGTAATCAAAACAGCATGGTACTGGCATAAAAACAGACACATAGATCAGCAGAACAGAACAGAGAACCCAGAAATAAACCTGCACCTGTATAGTCAATTAATATTTGACAGAGGAAGCAAACACACACGATGGACTAAAGATAGTGTATTCAGTAAATGATGTTGGGAACATATATGCAGAACAATGAAACAATACCACATACAAGAATAAATTCAAAGTGGACCAAAGACTTAAATGTTAGACCTGAAACCATAAAAATCCTAGAAGAAAATATAGGCAGAAAGCTCTCAGACATTGCTCATAGCAATATTTTATCGGCTATATCTCCCCAGGCAAGGGAAACAAACAAACAAAAAAAAACCAAATGGGACTAAATCAAACTAAAAAGTTTTTGCACAGCAAAGGAAATCATTAACAAAATAAAAAGACAACCCGTGAAATGGGAGAATATATTTGCTGATACATCTGATAAAGGGTTAATATCCAAAATGCATAAAGAACTTACAAAACTCAACACACACCCCCAAAAACAATCAATCCAATTAAAAAATGGGCAATGGGCAAAGGACCTGAATAAACTCTTATCCAGAGGGCACACAGATGGCCAATATATATATATATGAAAAGATACTCAATGTCACTAATCATCAGAGAAATGCAAATTAAAACCACATTGAGATACTATCTCACACCAGTCAGAATGGCTCTCACCAATAAATCAACAAGCAAGTGCTGGTAAGGATGTGGAGAAAGGGAAATCTTTTGGCACTGTTGGTGGGAGTGCAGACTGATGCAGCCACTGTGGAAAGCAATATGGAGATACCTCAAAAAATTAAAAATGGATCAGCTTTTTGACCCAGCTGTCCCACTTCTGGGAATATATTAGAAGGAATATATTCCAAAACTTTAATTTGGAAGGATGTAAGCACCCCTATGTTCAGTGCAGCATTATTTATGATTGCCAGGATATGGAAGCAGCCCAAGTGTCCATCAGTAGATGAATGGGTACAACAACCTTGGGGTACACAATGGAGTACTACTTGACCATAAAAAAGAAGAAAATTTCACCTTTTGTGACAGTATGGATGGACCTGGAGAACATTATGCCAAGTGAAATAAACCAGTCATAGAAAGACAAATACCATATTATTTCACTCATATGTGGAATCTAATGAACAAACTGAGCTGATAAGGAAAGTGGAGATAGACTCACAGATGGAGAGCAGGATGACGGTTGGTGGGGGAGGAAGGGAGGTGAGTGGGAGGAGGGACTGAGCAAAAAGGGAAAAAGACCTCATGGACATGGACAACAGTGTGGTGATTGCTGAGGGGAGGGAGGTATATGGGGACTAAATGGTAATGGAAGAGACATACAATAAAGATTAAATTAGAAAGGAACTTATATAATATGCCTCAGTTGAAACTGTGGCTTAGGAACCACATTCTCTCTCTCTGTTTTTGTGATTTTCCTACGAGATTTTAGGATGACAGTCCATCCAGCTTAAAATTTAAGTGGATTTTTAAAGCTTATATGTATGATCTAACAGTTAAAATAAAATAATTAAATTTAAGTATTTTCCTGGAAAATTACTCACATAATTATTTAGTTTAGGTGGTATAATTTTTATATATTTATTTTCATATATTTAAGAAAAATCTCTGTATACATCCTTTTTTGATACTTTTCCCATTCATAATATTTATGTCTATACTTTATTTATGTATGTGTTGGTCCTTGAGCAAACATGCCAGAGTTTGTGTGTTGTGTCAGTCTTTGTTACCTGATTTCATTTGTTAGTTCAACTATTTATTTCTTTTAGTGGTAGGGAGATTTGTTCTAATTCATTTTATTCTATTTTACTTTAGTTCAATTATAGCAAAAAATAAAATGTTCTAGGAGTCTGTTTCAGAATGTATTAAGATTCCCATACAATGGAGCATGCTCTATTTTGTATATGCTCATTTTGTTAATCTTCCAGAGAGTTTATAGAACACAAGTTTTATTTATATTTGTACCCAAGCCAGATAATTGTATTATCAATGCCCTCTTCAATTTTTAAGGCTATTTTAAATTGTTAAAACAATGTTGATTGTTCTTTAAATTTCTACTAAGTTTTGATTTATAGATCCTTATGCGATGTTACCTGAAGTGTAAAACTTTATGGCTTTCATATCAACTTTGTGAGTTCTATTTGCATCTATCTTTATGACTGAAGCTGTCCTGTATTTGTATTCTCTTGTCTGCATTTAAAAAATTTTGATAACAGGGTTATACTAGCTTCATAAAAGAAGGAGGGAGAAATTTATCATTTTTTCTTTATTCCATGGAAGGCTTTATGTAAGATTAGATTTTTAAAAATATCTTTCAAGAACTTGTTAGAAGCCATCTGCACCTGTATTTTTTTTTGTAGGATGGTTTTACAGTATACAATAAAATGGATTCAATTCAATTTCTAATTATTTTATCTTGAAGAAATATTTATACTTATTTATGACTTCCAGTATTGCTATGGAGAAGTCAAATGTCAGTTTGGGTTGCTTCTATGAATTTAATCTGCTGCAGAATTTTTCTGCTGCATTTAAGATTTTCTTGCTGTCTTTTATTTTCTGCATCATTGCTGTGAGATAGCTAGATATGGGTTTGTTTCTAGTCATTTTGTGAGCACTTTGTTAGGCTTGTTGAATAGGTTCTGTATTCTTTCGTCAACCTGAGTTCAAATGTCAGTCCCGTCAAACATTGCTTCTACCTCGTTTGTCTTCTCTCATCTTTTGGAACTCAAATTAATGTCCAAGTGTGACGGACATGTCTTTCAATGCCTCTTATTCTTTCCAATGCATGTGCCACATTTTTGTCTCTCCACATTTTATTCCAGCTGGCTTCCTCTGATCTATCTTCTAGTATATTAATTTTCTATTTAATGGTATTAAACCTATCTATTGAATTAATTTCATTATTACATTTTTTAGTTTTATAACTCTAGTTATTTTTCACTCTTTAGTGTCACATTTTACTTTCTCCGTCTGCTTCTTATTCAGTTTATATCTCACGGATAGTAGTAACTATGACTGCATTACTTTCTATATCTAATAATTCATAAATATGGATTTTGTTTCTGTTGTCTGTGGTTTGTATTGATTTTGACTATTGTCTTTTTATGTCATATAGTCTTTCATTATATGCTGTAACATTTATTTGGGAATTTATTTTTGAGAAATAATTTGAGACCTAGACCAAATCTTCTACCAGAGAGGAATTTTGTTTTCTACTGGCAGGAACCTAAGAGTAATAGAAGTCTGGGATCAAGGGTTGATGATTTTCTGAGATACTAGATAACCTTCCAAAGTACCCCAGTTTAAGAGCGAAGCCCCTAAGGGTCCCTACAGAGGTACAGTGTATGCTACATTAGGTTTCTACCTATGTTGGGCATTAAATTCAGACCTGAAATTTCCATGAAAGATCCACTTGCCTTTAAACACTTTATCAAGAATAAGCAAATTCATGTAAAAGTGACACCAGGGAAAGAGGGAATATTCTTCAGCATATTTACCTCTGATGTCTTCAACATCCTGAATCTTGCCCCCTTCATGGTTTAAGGAATTCTACCTCTCAGGTGCTTTACCTATACAGGCATATATCCCTGAAAAGGAGGGCTCTGCTGTATCTTTTTTTGCTTTATTCTTTTAGCAAGAAATCCCCTAATGTCTTGTTTGGTCCTTGATGAAAATTAAGATTTTTTTTTCTGGCCTTTTCACTGAGTGTTTTAGTGGTCTTCAACAAAGAGTTAATGCAAATTGCTTAGAATACCATTACCGAAAGTGAAAACCTGTGTGTATGCTTATATGTCTGTGTGCTTAAATAACCAGATTTCTTTTAAAAACTCACTTTTAGTACCAATTCTATTTTAGTACAGGCTATTTCTTCTGACTATGCAGATTTCTATTCTCCTTTTAAATTTTCATCATATGTATGATGATTTTTTTCATTGGCCACTCGTTGAAAACATTTGTAACTGAAGTGTCCGTATGCAGTGCAGTTGACCTCCATCACTGTATGGTTGGAAATCTTTCTAGGTGTACTGGATGAAGATAGACAAATAGGTATACCCTATCATGACAGAGCAGAGATGAGTTGATGTTCCCTTACATATCACTTTAAAATTTATGGTTTCAAATGCTTTTGAAGACTTTCATGAGAGTGGGCACCAAAACCACATGACTTTAGTTCAAATTCCTGATCTGCACTTATTAGTTGTGTAATCTGGGTCAAGTAATTTATTCTCTCTGTATTTCAGTTTCCTAATCTATTAAGTGGGGGTAATAGTACTTACCTAATTGAGTTATTATAAGGAGTTAATGAATTAATATATGTAAAACATTTAGAGCAATGTATAGCATATAATTCTCAATAAGTATTAGCTATTATTATGCCTACATGTAATCTTTTAAGACATATATTTAAAAGTCCTTTTACTTATCAGTGTCTAAAACAAAATAAAATACTTTTACTTCCTCAGAGCAATAGAGTAACCTGAGAAGCACAATTCTGGATCTTTCTATATAACAAAAAATTTTCCATTTTTAATCTGTATTTTTATGTCAAATTATTACACTCTAAAATATTATCTTTATTTTTTTATTATTGGCTTTTGTTAATAAAGTTACATTTAATCAATTTAGATAGTTGGCACTTGCAAGATTTTCTGTTCAATAGAAATGATCTCATTTTGGCATCTAAAGAGTTTCAATTTGTAGTAAGTAGGGCTATCCTTGTCTTTTGATGGTGAGAATGTTGAAACCTGGGAAACTTTTAATGAGTTATTCAGTTATAAGAAGACTAATATGTTAAAAAGCCTTAGTCAAAAAGGTAGGCACCATCCACAATCAGATGGCTAATTTAAGCAAAGAAAGAAATTACAAGAATAATTAAACAAATGCTAGAAATTACATACAGATGAAATTAAAGTTAAATGAAATAATAACTGTAGGAGCCTGGATCCAATAGCATTAGTGTCCTTATAAGAGACACTAGAGAGCTTACTCTATGTCCACATGCATGCACCAATGTGAGGACATAGTGAGAAGGCAGTTGTCTACAAGCCAGGAAGAGAGCCCTCCCCAGGAACTGAATTGGCCAACACATGATCTGGAACTTCTAGCCTCTAGAACTGTGAGTGTGAGAAAATAAATTTCTGTTGTTTTAGTCCCCCAGTTTTTGTTGTTGTTTATCTCTTTGTTGTTGTTGTTGTTTGTTTTTTTCATTAAGGCAGCTATAGCAGACTCATACAGTTGGATGAAAGATACAGGCAATTTCAATTAGGGGAGAAAACCTGAACAAATGCATGAAGGAAAGAATGTGTTGGCTGTTAGGGTATATCCAAGTGGATTAGTATTGTTAGATTATGAAACACTGGACTGTGATAAATGAGGAAAAATGGCAATAATGAAAAAATAATGATAAATAAATGAGACCATTTTATAGAATTCCTTAAATGTCATCCTAAGCAACCTGGATTTTATCCTAAAAAAGCAGATGAGAATTACAGCAGATGAGCAGTAAATTCACAAGGTGATATTTGTGAGGGATGATGATGATGATTTTACTCCTCACCCAAAGAACTACATTCATTGATTTTAGAAAGGGAGAAGGTGGAGGGGGGAGAGGGGAGAGAGAGAGAGAAAGTGAGAGAGAGAGAGAGAGAGAGAGAGAAACATGCCTCCTGTATGCACCTCAACCGAGGATTGAACCTGTAACCCAGACATGTATCCTGACTGAGAATCAAACCCGCAACCTTTTGCCATATAGGATGATACTGCAACCAACAGAGCTACCTGGCCAGGGCTAATTATTATTTTAATTAACAATTACAGGTTGTGTGGATGATGAATTTGTTATGGATATAAATTGAAGTTGAGGTCATTAGGAAGCTGTTTTAATCTTCTAGGTAACAAATGATGAAGACTTAAGCTACTACATTAGACATAAACATGGAAAGGAATGAAATGAATCTAAACACTATTGTGTACGTAAAATAACAATTCAGTGTTTTCATTGAAGCAAATTTTAAGAGAAAGAAAAATACAATGGATTCCTTGCAGGTAGTAGACTCCAATTTTTAAGGGCCTGAAGCATACTCAATTTAAGGGGTTCATTTATGAAAAATAATGCAAAATTATAAAATAAAAATTTGCTAGACCCCACCCAATTTAGCTTCATGATCAATCCACTTCCACTGGCATATTTTATGCTTGAATGTGAGGGTAGATCATGTGTCACCAACTTAGCTAGCAGTGGTAGAGAAAGGGCAGGATTAGGGAGAAAGATGGTGGGCTTAGTTATGGATACCTCCACGTAGACATCAGAGAAGCACGTAAAGATGTTTGAAAGGGTGCTCAATATAATGGTCAGAAGCTTTTGAAATATGAATTTCAAAAATGAATATATTAATTTAGGAGTCATCAGAGAATAAGCAGAGGTTGAAACAAAGGAAAATAATTAGATCATCCAGAGAAGATGTGAAGACTGACAGAGGAAGAAGCATGAGTATGAAATTCTGAAGAAAGCTAACATTTTAGTGTAAGCAGAGACCCAGTGCAAGAACGGGTAACATTTTAGTTCAGTGATCTAGGCATTCAAGGCCTCAACAATAGCTGTAGCAAAGGGAATTGAGAGGAAGGGTGGGGTTTTCAGAAATTTTAGTTGACCTACAAGACTAGAAGAACAATTTGATAATGGAGGGATGAAAGAAAAAAAGCAAAATAAAAATGATAATGCGTTTCTAGTGCTTGGGCAGGTTAAGTAGGTGAAATTGTCATTTACTAATATGGAAAATCAGACAGAAGAACAATTTAGAAAAAAAATGTTAATTTGAAGTGCCTCAACAATATCGAGATAGAAATGTCGATTAGTAGTTGGAAATACAGCCAGCAATTGTTAAATTTGAGCTTGATGTTATTTTTGTCTTCATTTTCCAATGTAAAGAAAAGAAGCTCCAAAATGTTGTATCACTTGTCTAGTGTTGCATAGTAACTGGTGCTCCTACAGATGGTGAGCTCAGAATCATCGGCCAGTTAGTGATATTCTAAGCTTTAAGAGTGGGGGCAGTTATTGGAAGGGCATTCGGAAGATAACCACAGACAGAATCCAGAACACCAAACATCAAGAGAGTAAAGGGTGAAGAACCGACCTAAAAGCAAGTTCTCTTCTTCCCTTTTCCCTCATTGCTTGGCAGTCACCAGTTTGCTTCTGTCGCAATGGATTTACCTATTCTGGACAGTTCATACAAATGATGTTATGTGATATAGGGCCTTTCAGAAGTCTGGATTCTCTTACTTAGAATAACATTTTTTTAGGTTTATCCAAGTTATACCATGTATCAGTACTTCATTTGTTTTTATGGCTGAATAATATTCTGTTCTGTGTATGTACCATGATTTGTTTACCTGTTCATCCACTGATGAACATTTGGATTGTTTCCACCTTTTTAGCTATTACAAATAGTGCTGCTATGAATATATACACATATTTGCTTGAATACCTGTGTTCAATTATTTTGAGTATATACCTGGGAGAATTGTTGGTTTTTATAGTAATTCTGTGTTTGACTTTTTTGAGGATTCATCAAACAGTTTTCCATAGCAAGTAAAATCATTTTATATTCCCACCAGTAATGTCTAAAGGTTCTAATTTATTCACATCCTTGCCAACATTTCTTATATCTGTTTTTGCTTTGTTTTGTTTTCTTTTGTGATAGCAACCCTGGTGGGTATAAAGTGATATCTCATTGTGGTTTTGATTTGTAATCCCTAATAACTAATGGCGTTGAGCAACTTTCCTGTGCCTGTTGGTCATGTGTATATCTTCTTTGAAGAAATTTCTATTCAAGACCATTGTTCATTTTTTAATTGGGTTGTTTGTATTCTTGTTATTGAGTGTACATGTTCTTTATAATCTGGTGAGTGAACCCTTGTCTTATATGTTATGTGGAAATATTTTCACCCAATCTGTAGGTTGCCTTTTCACTTCCTTGTTAATGTCCTTTGGTGCACAAAAATTTTTAATTCACGAAGTTCAATTTATCTACTTTTTTCTTGCATGTGCTTTTTGTGTCATATCTAAGAATCTATTAACAAACCAGGGTTGTGAAGATTTACTTCTACAGTTTTTTTCCTATGAGCTCTATGGTTTTAGCTCTTAATGTATGTCATTGCTCTATTTCTAGTTAATTTTTAATATATGGAATAGAGGTCCAACTTCATTCTTTTGCATGTGGATACACAATTATCTCAGTGCCATTTGTGAAAAATACTAATCTTTCTCCACTGAATGATCTTGGCCCACTTGTTGAAAATCAGTTGGCCTTAGAGGTATGAGTTTATTTGTAGACTCTCAATTTTGTTTCATTGGTCTATATGTCTGTCCTTATAACAGTGTCACACTTTTGACTACTGTACCTTTGTAATAAGCCCTGATATCAGGAGTGAGAACTCCAACTTTGTTTTTCTTTTTCAAGATTGTTTTGACTATTTAATCAGCTTCAAGATTTTTGGTTTGCAGCTGCATATGAATTTAAGAATTAGCTTTTCTTTTCTGTGATAAAGAATGCTGGAATTTTGATAGGATTGTTTTGAATCTGTAGATCACTTTGGGTAATATTGACATCTTAACAATATTATGCATAGGGTATATTTCTATTTATTTAGACATTTTAAAATTTCCTTAACAGTTTCTTTTAATTTTCAATGTGCATCTTTTACTTCTTTCATTAAATATATTCCTATGTATTTTATTCTTTTGTATGCCATTACAGAGTATTTTTCTTAATTTCTTTTTTTGTATTATTCATTGCTGGTATATAAAATTATAGGTGATGCTATATCTTAATCTTCTCCACTGTGACTTGCTGAATGTGTTTATTATGCACAAGGAATATTGGCCTGTAGTTTTCTTGTTTTGTAGTCTATTTGTCTGGTGTTTGGTATCAAAGTAATGCTGACCTCACAGAGTAAGTTAGGAAGTTTTCCCTCCTGTTCTGTTATTTTACAATGGGCTGACAAAGATCAGTATTAATAATTTTTATATGTTCAGTAGAAATTGCCAGTGAGTGAAGCCTGGTCCTGCACTTTTTTGTTGGGAGGTTGATTAATGATTAAATCTCTTGTTATAAGTGTGTTCATATTTTCTATTTTGTCTCATCAGTTTTGATAATATGTGCATTTCTGAAAATTACTGTTCATCTAGGTTATCTAATCTGTGTGTGACTGTTTATAGTATTTTCTTATAATTCTATTTTTGTGAGGTCAGTATAATATCCCCACTTCCATTTCCGATTTTAGTTTTGTGCATCTCTCTCCTCTTATCTTAGTCAGTCTAGCTAACGGTTCATTAATTTTGTTGATTGTTTTAAAGAATCAACTTTTGGCTTCATTGATTCTCTCTATTATTTTGCTATTCTCTATTTCATTTATCTTCATACTTATATTATCATTTCCTTCCTCCTGCCAGATTTGACTTTAATTTGCTCTTCTTTCTTAGTTCCTTACGTTGTAAAGTTAGGTTATTGATTTGAGTTGCTTCTCTCTGTTAATGTAGATATTTACAGCTATAAATTTCCCTCTGAACACTGCTTTTGCTACATCCCATAAGTTTTGGCAATGTTGTAGTTTTGTCTTTATTTTTTCCATTTTTTAAATTTCTCTTGTGATTTCTTCTTTAACCTATTGATTATTTAAGACTATGTTAATTTCTACAATTATGAATTTTCCAGTTTTTCTTTTGTTGTTGATTTCTAGCTTTATTATATTGCAATTGGAATAGATACTTTATATTATTGAAATCCTTTTACATTTATTAAGATTCATTTCGTGGCCAAACATATGGTCTACCCTGGAAATTATTCCACATGCCATTGAGAAAAATGCACATTCTGCTCTCATTGTTTTTATGCATAAAATAAGGTACATAGGATTATAAAGGAAAACTTAGAATATAGCTATTAAAATATCTTCAAATGTGTAATATAGTAATATATGGCTTTTAAATTAAAGTCATAAATAAGCTAGCATAATCTCGAAGTAGTAATGCAAATAAACAAAGTGTCAAGATACCTGCATAACTTAATGTGGTATAAAAATATATGTCATTTCTGTTGCTGACTAAGTCATAAGTACTACTAACACTATCGTGGTATTAGTAATTACTCTTTAATTAGTAATTAAAGAGTAATGGGGGGAAATGGGGACAACTGTAATTGAACAATAAAATATTTTTTAAAAAGGAAATAATACATTTCAGTTAAAGGTTAGGAAAATAAAGATGCCAGTTTGTCCTTCTCAAGCTCATTGACACACTGAATTCTATCCCCAGACCATCTGGAGGCCTATGGACCCCAGGTTAAAATCCCCTGTTTAGAAGTTTGTCCTTCAAATGAAAAAACACTACTCTAAACTATTGGATGAATGTTTTTCCTGAGGTTAAGGGGAGGAGAATGGGCAACCTCACATAGACCCACAAGTCACCCCCAGTCTGGAGAAGAGAATTAATATTTCCTCCTGATGGAATGGCCCAAGCTGGAATCAAACAGCATGAGTTCATCCTGATGTGCTGGTGGAAGGAAAAGGCTGAACTTTTGGCTCTGCTGCTGATGTCACTGCTTACGCTTAAAACATACCTTTGGGGACAAAGCCTTTGACATTTCATAAGATTAGAAAAGAAAGTCTCATATCTGAGGCTTAATTAGTATTTGTGAAGTTTCAAGAGGCCTCGGTAGAAATAGCCTTGGTTAAGAGCAAATTAGTGTTTTTAATTATTATCATTAAAAATGAATATTTACAGGAAATTGGGTTGAGGGCCATCTGGCCCAAGCACATTCCTCAGGGAGACCATAAAGCACTAAAAGGGTGGTGGGGGGAACATGGTGCAAAATGAATGGAACTATTTATAGCTTCTCAAGTTTCTAGTTTAGATCATTAGGTGGAAAGGGCATTTAAAAGTTAAAGTAAGCATCAAGTGACTTAATAGGAAAAATTAGTGAGTATCGTCTTTTTTAATTTTTAAGAAACATTTCATACTTTGAGATTAAAATGTGATGGTATATATTTCTTCCCCCCTTGCATATAATCTTTATTATTTCTTTTAATTGAATGAAGTAAAACAAGCATTTTAAACATTATGCTGCTTGCAGGTGGCCTTGGTGTAAGCCATTTTAGTTCAGTGGCTCTCCAAACAGTACTTTCTCCTTAGCTACTTCCTTGGTGTTGTATTGATATACAAGTTAGTATTAGTGAAGTTGTATAGTATTTGGATTCTTTTTAAACATAAATAATTAATTGCTTCAGTAATAAAAAATAATGTCTTAAATACAAGATTGAATTTAAAGTGTTAACTTTATTAGTCAGACCACTTTTTTAATCTATATTTCTTAATTATTGCAAAGTGCCAGGAACACCCTAAGTGCCCATCAATAAATGAGTGGATCAAAAAACTGGTACATTTGCACAATGGAATACTACATGGCAGAAAGAAAGAAGGAACTCCTACCCTTCTTGACAGCATGGATGGAACTAGAGAGCATTATGCTAAGTGAAATAAGCCAGGCGGTGAAAGACAAACACCATATGATTTCACCTTAAGTGGAACCTAATCAACAGAACAAACAAGCAAACAAAATATAACCAGTGACATTGAAATAAAAAACAAACTGACAGTAATCAGAGGGGAGGGGAAAGGATGATATTGCGTGAAAGAAGGGGAAGGGTCAAGTCAAGGAACATGTATAAAGGACCCATGGACAAAGACAATGAGGGGAGGATTGAGGGTGGGAGGTAGGATGGGTAGGGCAGGGTAGAGTATTGGGGGAAAAATGGGGACAACTGTAACTAAACAATAATTTAAAAAATTTTTTAAATCAGAAAAAGAATGATCATGTGTTATTATTTGCCACTCCTAATAGATTGACAAAAGAATACTGTTAAGATCCAGTGATAGTGGGAGTTTGGTGGGAATACTCAACTACTTTGTTTTTCAGGAAGTAAACTGATACAACAGTTTTGGAAGTAATTTGCAATTTATCTCAAGAACCTTGAAATAGTCATACTATTAGACTTCATAATTCCATCTGAGTATGTTTTCTTGAAAAAATTTGAAATGCAGAAAAATTTTTTCTGTGCAAATTTATTCACCACAGGACTATTTATGATATTAAAAAGTGAACTAATCTTGATATTACCTAATAGATGTTGGGTTATATAAGGATGTAATATTTGTCCTGTCATTAAAATAATATGTGTTAAGTGTTTGTAATAACATGGAAAAAGTTCAAGTAATTGTGCAGTATATAACAAGTAAGGTGTGTCTGCACAGTGGTAAAAACATAAGCTCTTAGCGATGTACTTGGCCAAGTTGCTTAAATTCCCTGTGTTTCATTTTCCTTATATGTAAAATGGGAGGGATAGAACTATAAAATGACAATAACTAATTTGTATAATGACCACTAAGATTAGGAGTTAGTATATGTCAAGGACCTGACGAATAAGAGCTACATGCTAGCTGCTATTAATGTCATGACTGTAGGCTTGTCACAGTAGACTCAGGGAAAGAAGGCAGTAGAGAATACATGTTCTTTAATGTGGGCAAAAGATCCAACTTACTGCAAAGATCTGGCCTTGCTGGGTAAGAGACACAGAAATATTCAGTCAGAGGTCCAAGATTGCCTTGCCATCCACTTCCACAAAGGTCAGCTTACCAACTGCAGTCTGCTGTAGCAACCCAAGCACACTCCTAAGTGATCACCAGGAGATCAAAAGTTGAACTTGAGACAGTTTTTTAGGTATATCTTGCCCCTAGCAGGCACAGGCTTTAGGTTTGTGAAACTTATTTTTGAAATTATATATTAAGTGAATAAACCAGAATGAAAAATGATATAAAATATCATCACAAATATTCTATAAGAAATAATCCTGAATATAAACCAAAAAATCATATTAAAGAAACCAAAATGTACCCAGAAGTTGCTCTTGAATAGTAAGACCAAGGGTCAATTATTTTATCCTCTTTAAAATTTTCTGTCCTCCAAAATTCTGTAATTTGAATGTGTCTTCCTTCTATTGTCTCATTCTTTTTTGTTTTGTTTTCTTACTTTTTCCATCTTTGCTTCCACCAGGTTAGTTTTATCCTAAGCCCGTGACCTCTGCATTTGTCAGCAGCAACCAAGGCTATATCCCTCCTCATTCACACATACACAAATGTCCTGATCAGACCATCTTAGATCACATGATCATCCCCGAACCAATCACTTTGGCTAGCAGAATGTCAAACACTGTTTGGCTTAAGCCTGAGTTTTTTGCTTATTCCTGAATCAATTACTGAGCCAAAGTGTTGGGTTGGCCAAAAAGTTTGTTTTTTTTTCTGTAAGGTGGCTCTAGGAGTGCTTGGTTGTCTTTAACTTCATTCAAAACAATTTTGTTGGATTGTGTTATGACAGCTTTCATTCAGCATGCATTTAAAAAAATAAACACATCAAAATTGGCAAATTTTTGTGTGGCCATTTTAATATTGAAGATGGAAGAAAATATGCAACATTTTTGGTATATTATGCTTTATTATTTTAAGAAAAGGTAAAAACACAACAGAAATGCAAAAACAGATTTGTGTAGTATATGGAGAAGGTTCTGTGACTGATCAAACATGTCAAAGTGGTTTGCAAAGTTTTGTGCTGGAGATTTCTCTCTGGTCAATGCTCCATGGTCAGGTAGACCAGTTGAAGTTGATAGTGATCAAATAGAGACATTAATTGAGAGCAATCAACATTATACCACGCAGGAGATAACTGACATACCCAAAATATCCAAATCAATAAAGTGATTGGTGAAAATGAAAATTTTTTCTTTTATTTTACAGAAAAAAGAAACTAAACAAACTTTTTGGCCAACCCAATAGATAGGCTTATCCTGAGTGTTTCAAAATGCAATGAAAATTTGCTTATTTAATAAGTCCCCATTTCTAAATGCCTTAACAAAATTTTAAGTGAAAAGCATAAACCTAGCTCTTAAGAGTTTTCTTTTTTCCTTTTCCTGCTGCTACTGCTTTTCCCCAGAGTGCAGTTCAAATTCAGGGAGGATGGGTACTGATGTGTCCTGCCGTCCTCTTGTAAGGCTGTTGCATCTGTGACTGTCTTCACTGGCCTCCACTGAGAAATGCCTGTCTCATCGGGTTCCATCTCTGTGCTCTGGCAACCACAGCTGCAGTCCATGAGGTCCATGGACTCTTTTTCAACCTCACCATTTTGGGACTTCCCAGTTAATTCTCTGCCACTTCTGTGCCCCTTTGAGGAAACGATGACCTGAGTAGGTTGTTTGGGACTTTGTAAAGCTATGCCAGACCTACTCAGTGGTTCACCCTCTCAGTCTTTACTGTATTCACAGAGCGATGTTCGAAACTACCCTCCACTACAAGGCTTTCAGTTTCCTGGGCTACAACCCTTGAAAACCTGGTGGAGATTCATCCCCAGTCGGGGTTTTGTTGTCCACCCCACTTCAAGCGCTTGGCCCATCTACTCTCTCTACAGTCAGCCTTTCTCTCCCTTCTTACGTTGCCCTTAGTTCTCTCTCCAATAATTTATTTTTCCACTTCTTATGACTTCTTCCTTCAGGCTTTGGATCTTGCTTTTCAAGCAAAGTTTTTGAAATTCCCAAAACTTTTTCACTCTCTTGCCCTGCTCCATGCATTTAAAAGTGACTTTCAGTACTGTTGTCTATCCAGGGCTGTCCAATCTGTTGACGTCCCTGGGCCACACTGGAAGAAAAAGAGTTGTCTTGGGCCACACATTAAATACATTGTGACACGAAATCACAAAAAAGAAAAACTATCTCATGTTTTAATTAAATTTACGATTATTTTGTTCGGCTGCATTGATAGCCACTCTGGGCTGTATGCGGCCTGCAGGCCATGGGTTGGACACCCCTGCTTAGACTATGATTTTTTTAATAGTCTGTTTTGATGTTCAAAAGCCTGGAAATGAATTCTTTATTCTCATTGAATTCTTTTCTGTCTGTTCTTCCTTGGGGCTATAGACCTCAGTCTCCCAGTCTAGTTTTAATTGCAGAAGGGCTTTGGGTAAAACATAGACTTAAAGCAATTGCATTGAGGAATATTTAAAAACATTGTCTTCCTGCCATAATAAATGCCCAGGATCATGCAGACATTAAACACTACAGGGGTTTTTTAAAAAGAGAAATTAAGTTCTAACAGGGCAAATCAGATATTATTCATGAAAGTAGTGGGACTTGAGCAAATTCTTTTAAAAACGAGCAGACATTTGATAAGAAAAGGAAAAGAGAAATGCAATATTTTGGTGGGTTGCCTTTGTTGTAATAAATTATATGTTTGAATATATTCTATGCAGAGCTACTTCCTTAGCAAACTCAGACAGGAGCTGATCCACATATTTGTAGCTGTAACTATTGATTAAAAATATCATTTTCCTCAGGAGAGCACCTGTCTTAGTCCATTTGGACTGCTATAACAGAATATCAGACTAAGTGACCTATAAATAACAGAAATTTATTTCTTAGAGTTTTAGAGGCTGGGAGGTCCAAGATCTAGGTACCAACAGGTTTGGTGCCTGGTAAGGTCTGCTTCCTGTTTCGTAGAGGGCTGTCTCCTCCCTGTGCCCTTACATGGTGAAAGGTGAGAGAGCTGTCTGTCCCCTTTCTCCCTCATGACTCCATGTGCGTCCCTCCTCAAGCTACTCACTTATTTGAAGAGGATAACCTTCCCTGATAGAGGAGAAGACTACTCTTGGTCAAGAGTATACAAGTTCTGAGGGCTTCTTGTAGTAAGAGCACTAGTCCTATTCCAGAGGGCTCCGCTCTCCTGACCTAGACACCCACCCAAAGGCCCCATTTGCAAATACCACCACACTGAGAGTTAGATTTCAATATGTGAATTTCAGAGGGACACAGACATTCAACCTATAACAGTACTTTATATAATTCTCATCAATTTCAGAAAGTATTTATATAGCACGTATTTGCTCAGGTAAGTGTCTTAAATTTCATGCTGCAGTTGGCCATCCTGCACTGTTTACATGACTGCAATGGACTGCAGCAGTGCCTCTCACCTTGGCAGCTGCAAGAGATCTTTGTTCAGTTTCCTTCACATGATAATGTAAAAAATAAAAATACAATGGAATGGAAAAACTTTTAAAAAAGGAAAATAATTTTAGTTTCTTAGATTAGTGTTATTGTTTATCCATATTTCTTTACTTTGTTCTTAAGTTAGAATCTATGGACTGCCCTCGAGAGTTCTTACATTACCCGGTAAATAAGATTGCTGATGAGTATCTTATGGATTCCTAGAGTTTGAATTGCAGCTTCCTTGCTTTTTAGCTCTATAGCCTAGGATATTTATTTAACTTCTCTATTTTCTCTTCTCTCAAATGGGAATGAAAAACCTCATCTCACTGTAAGGATTAAATGAGAAAATTATGTAAAATCTTGCATCTGCTTTCACTATGATTAGAATTACCTGATAATACAAGTGAAATGTCCACATTGTCTTTTCCTTTATCCTATGTCTGCTGAGGGCCCGTTTCTTCAGCCTGTTTCTCCATTTACCAAAAAACTCTCATATCTATTTCTACTCTCATGCTGGCTCCATGAAACTTCCTGTCAGCAGTGGTCCATAGACTGGCCCTTCTGCCGGTCCTTTTGTGGGCTCCCCTCTTTCCGAGAGGTGGGAACTGTTTCAGCTGCCCATACACCAGGTTTTCTTCACAGTCCTCCTCCGAAGACACCTGCACTGATCAACAAGAGAAGGTCAGTGCCTGAGCCAAACTGACACATTGGCTGCAGTTAGTACTTCCTGGCCCGATAGGACTCTGAGTCCTATTTAACCTGTCGGCTAAGAAGTTACTTCACAGAAACTTACAAATGAGGGTGGAACTGATGCACTCAGCACTGGGCAGATTTGAGCCCACAGGATAAGAAATCATTTCATGCTGGGATGAGACCAAATTCACTTATTTGACTAAAGCAATGTAACACCTAAGGTTTGTTAAGTCACTAGTAAATATAAAACACTTTGCATATATTGTCTCTATCACTCCTTTCAAAAATTATTGTGGTGTATGAATTCCTATTTCTATTTTCAATGGGAAAATACTGATAACCAATGTTAAATGGCACCAAAAAATATTACAATCCACATTTGTCAAACTTCAAAGAAGCCTCTTTCTACTATCTCATTCTACCTTCCAAAGGACTGAAAAGTGTCCATCAGAACTTTAAATAGAGGGCAAACTGCTAATTGACAGTGCTCTTAGCTGAGAGCTGGTGTCTCCCATGTGCCTCCTTTTTGTACTATTGAACTTGTTTGTAATCAGGTATAATCCTGCATAGTTATTAACTGTTTATTTGTAAGTAACATATCTTCACCAAAAAGGTAAATTTCTTGTGGATTCAGATCTTGTTTGTATTTGTTTACAATATCCTATCATATCTAACACAAAATAATGAGCATTTGTTCATTCCAAAATGATTTATTTATAACCTAGTACATTCAAAGGACTATATTAGAAAGATGCTGCCATGGACAAAATAATAAAAACATTAGATCTCTAATTATAAGGATGTTCTTTAATAGTAGATTTAAAGCAACTGGAATAATATTTACAATGGAAAAATAGAAGGAGAGGATGTTTATTTATGTTTTGGAAGCAATTAGAAAAATGAGATGAGATGGTTAGCAAAAGAAAAGAAGACAAAATAAATGGCAAGATGCAAATAGAATTTTATTGTATTTATCTTATATTGCCTTCTGATCAAAAGGAAAGTAGGAGGAATCTTTTTCAGATCTGTGATTCCATGCGCCCTTGTATCTGAGAGTTATGATGCAATTAGAGCGAAACAGAACATTCTGGATGGTTTGGTGATTTTGGCATAAGGTCATTGCAGACTATTTACGATCAAACCTGGGTTTAGAAGAAGGTGTCCCTGAAGCAGCTTGGTAAACAACTGCCACTAGTAGTTTAAATGTTAGCCAAACATATGTCTGTCTGCATTCCAGGGGCCACATTGGTTAGTCTCAGAAGGTAAGGGATACCACAGTCACTGTGGGAGCCACTGTGGAAGTTCAAATGTAAGAGAGAAGACTTCTCTCTAATGGCAAGGTCTGGAGAGGCTCCCACAGACAAGGACATGCAGGAAAACACAACAATCTTAGCAAAGAGCAGGGGCAGTAGACTTGGATATATACCAACGTACTGAATCCGGTTTGCCAGAAAGTCAATTAAATTTGGCATACTGGCCATTGGGCAAGTCGACTTTTGGTGAATTTTTCTGCTTCTGGAAATCTTGGGATTTTATATATATATATATAATATATATAAGTATATATATATTTTCACTTTCTCAGCAAGGCTTTATGGTAGATATTAATTATACTGTTTTTTGAATGAGAAAAACTGAACATTGTAGTCACAGGGTAAGGGCCCAAGATCCCTGGTCACTTAGTTGAATAACTGTGACTTGAATACAGATTTGCTTGGCTTTGATGCCCTGCAGTTTCTGCTTCAGCACATATCCCAAGTTCCTGCTGAAGCAGAGTTGATGGAGGGAAACTGGTGGAAATAAGTTTATAAAGGGAGGCAGGGGCTATAGCTTGAATGGTAAACCAAAGAGCTGAAGCCTGAGAACAAGAAACCTCTGAATCAATGAAGGAAAGAGAGTGGCAGCACCTCAAGAAAGTTAATCTTGCGATCAGTGTGCAGTGTCCAGACGGCCAGTTAAAAGCTTATTACAATAAACCCTGTAAGAAATAAGAACTTCATTAGGGTTACAATGCATTGATATAATAAAAGACTTAAAACAGGTGAAATGACAAGGCAATATAAAGTATCATTATTGAATTAAGTTTAGAAGCCATTAGAGCAAGTTCAGAAGGAAGGATGTTGCATTATATTTCTGATGTTGAGAATCTGAGGTATCAATTGTGCACACAAGCAAAGCCATTCTTCAGGTAGACAGAAATTTGTGACTTGCCCTTGGAAAAGGCTTGGGCTGAGGTGTGATTTAGGAGTCATTTACATAAGAAAGAAAGCAATGAGAAATTGTGCCAAGTACTGTTATATACTTCATTTTGAGTAAAATTATTTAGGGAAGGAAACCGAAATTAGAAAACAGAGTTGGGCTGAGGACTAGGCCTCTAGGTACATTAAATCAATGAAGAGGCTCTCTAGAGAGAGAAGAGTTGGTCAGAGAAGGGGGAGAAACAGAAAAGAAGTCTGATTTTATGAGACTAGTGGCAAAAAGGGAGGAATTGGACCATCAATAGAACCAATATTTCAGACAGTTTGAGGAAGCTAAGACTGAACACCATTTTATATTTTAGTGAACGAATAAATCACTGTAACATTAGGAAAAATAAGGTGAAGTAGAACAACCACCAAGGAAGCTATACAACTAGAGGTTAGGGATTGGGTGGGCTATTAGCTCTGTGGACCAGATAGCATGCCAAAAGGTATATAGTACCTTCAAAATCCAATGAGATCCACCAAGTGCTGTGTCGTTCGTGTGTGTGTGTGTGTGTGTGTGTGTGTGTGTGTGTGTATCTTAAACAAATAGACTGCCAGAAATTTCTCTAGCAAAATGGGTTTATTCAGGAAAAACAAAGAATTGCATTTTAGACATTGCAGTCTAATGGCAAACCATGTGTTAGTCCAGAGAAACAAAGGAGAGGAACACTCTTTTATGGGCTTAGAAGAAGCAACTGTAAATGAAGAGTCCATTGGAGAAAACAAAGTTCCAAGCATAGTGACTTTTCATTGGCTGAGCTATGGCAGCCTCCCATTGGCTGAGCTGTTCCTGAGCAAGGAGGAATCTTTTTTTCCTCCTGCTTAGGTAGGAAAGTAGTATCAGTTCCTGTAGTAGATGCAAGGTACAGTCTCTTCCAATTGGGGACAATCATGTGTGTTGAGTGACACATTAGTGACAGTTCTCTCTTCTAGCCTCTTGACTCCATTTTAAATGAAACTTCTGTTTATTAATTTCCACATTTCTCCTCTTTTGATCAAGATTGTTCTCCAGAAGCATTGCTTATCAACAGTCAGGTTTTTCCTGATTCTGTGGCCTTTTGTCCCTTGAGGCTGGGAAAGACATTTCCTGGTGTCATGTCCCACATCAGAAGAAAAGTGAAGAGATTGGAAAACTATTGTGGTCACAACTAAGTCACAAGAAGGGCTAGGAGGGAGATCTCTCAGGCATTTCTCATTTAAAATCTGTATCTTAGAATAACAAATATGGAGAAGGTACACAGAACTGAAAGAATTAAGCACTTCAGGAAGACACAATGCAGGATAAAACATGAAGCAATTAGACAGTATTGTTATTGCAAAAGGAACTGTTTGAAACAAAATGTCTTATCAATAATACAGCCTGCAGGGTTGCAAATTCACAGACCCAATTGTATAAGAACCCAGAGTCAGTTAATAGTCCTGATGAAAGAGAGACTTCTGTGAGTTTTAAACCTCCTAAATGCGTGATCTGAACATCTTGGGAAAGCTGTCTCATCAGGTGTCATCTGCTTCAATTTCAGGAAACCTTCACGTTTAGGTCATCAGATGGTGTGCAGGTCCAGTCAGGGTTGGGTGCTCTCTTTAGGTGTGTTGTGTGAATCCCAGAGTCTATTCCCTGGAGTTTGGCAGCACCAGGGTTAGTTAACAGTGCCTGATAAGGACCTTTTTAGTGAAGTTGAAGAGTCTTGCTAGAGGTGACTTTTTCAACAGACAAAATTTCCAGGTCACAGTGTGTGTTGCTTAAGGTCATCTCCATGGAGCACACTGTGTAGAGATTCCCGCACCAGAACATGCTTAATTTTGAT
>PVJD01012099.1:0-41816 GCA_004026545.1 Mormoops blainvillei
TTTTTTTTTAAATAACAGTTTTCGAGGATGTTATTGGTGTTTTCCAAGAACAAATTTGGCATTTGTTTCTGGTTCCTATTTTGTTTCTGTGATTCTGTTGATTGCATCTTTAATCTTTGATTCCCCTACCTGGCTTGTTTTGATTTATTTCACTGTTCATCTCCTGCTTGCTAAGATAAGTACTCAGTTTTATTTTGTTTTCTTCTTTTCGCCTTCTTGAATAAGGACAACATTTTAAGATTATAAATTTTCTTTTGAATACAGCTTTGTTTATGTCATAGATTTTGGTATTAAGTGTTCTTTGATTTTTTTTCTACATAGTTTTTAATTTTACTTCATTTCTTTGGTCTAAGAGCTACCTAGGAATATATTTTCAATCTCTAAATATTAAAAAATGTATCGTCCTTAAATTATTTCAAATATTGGATTATAATCAGTTAAGATAACTCGAAGATTTCTACATTTAAAAAAAATCTGTTATGGTTTTCTTTTTGTCCTTACTTGATCAATTTTTATAAGTGCTCCATGAACATACAAAACAAAAGTATATTCGATTTGAGGCACATATACATGAGCAGGTCGGGTAAATTGATAGATGGCATGAATGCTTACAGATAAAGAGTTTAGAGACTATATTAATCAAATCCTGGACCATCTTATTTTTGCGTCTAAGAGAGCTCTGACCCGCGTCCTCATGTGACCAGAGAAGCAGTTTCTAAGTTCCGCCATGCTCCTCAGAGACGGCACTAAGACCTCAACACAAACAGAGCGAGCAGACAGACGCGAACGTAGCAGCCTTCCTTAAGGCTGTCGGAGCTCCAAGTTGCCCGGCGGGAGTCGTGGCAGGGTTTGATGCCGGAACAAGGGCCCCGAGAGCTGCCTTGGCTTCTCACCCACTCGTGGCTCCTTGAGGAGCCAGCCCGGGTTTTCTAAGACTTCACCCCAGCAGCACCTCCAGTGTCAACAGCTCCCGAGGGGGATAAAACTTCATGCCTCGTGCTTATTCCGGTCCAACTCCAAAGCACCAGAGCGTCACGGGTGCATGTTACCTTGGAGGAAACGAGTGGGTCTGGGCCAGCCTGGCCCTTGGGCTGTCTGGGTACGTGAGCCCCAGAGGGAGGCGGTGTGTGGGGAGAAGGCCATGGAGAGGTTCTTAGATGGTCCCCAGAGTCCCTTTAGGAGGCAGAGTACTGCCTTGGGGGCGTGTTTTCCTGAGGCGCTTACCACCAGCGCCACGCGGAGACTCCTGGGAAGTTTGGCCAAGCCTGCAGAAAGGCACCTCTCCATTCCATTGAATGGTTTGTGCACAGAGACCAGCCATCCCTAGAGACTCCCAGGCAACATAGGTGACTCTCCCTTCAGTCACTGAGCCTCTGCCAGCCCTCGCTGTGAGCACCTCCCTGGTGCCGGCCTCAGAACTGGGGGCCAAGACTGAGCAGTGAGTAGGACTCCACTCGAGTTGGCCTCCTTGGGAGAGTGGGCATCAGTGCGGGGGAGGGAAAGCTTCCCGGGGGAGGAGGCAGGCAGCCTGAGTCCAGAGGGGCTGAGAAGAACTCGTGCGGCCAAGGGGAAGGAAAGGACTTCACTGTACACGTGAAGTCTGGGAGGTAAGGGGTTGCTCAGCACATCTCGGAACCGGGCTCTCCAGATCAGCCACGTGTAGTGACATGAGGCTGGAGAGAGGTGGCCTGGGGCCAGGTCATGTTGGACTTGTAAGCCACACGGGGAAAGGCAGCAAGCAGAGGGTTTCGCTGTAAAACTGACATCTCCTAAAGATGGAGAATGGGTAGAACGAGTCCTGAGAGGAAGGCTGTGCCGTGCTCCACGTAAGAAGTAAGTGGGGCATGGTGGACCAGTGTGATTGGAGAAACGCAAACTGACTCGAGGGATGTTTTCGAAGAAGAACGGGTGAGACCAAGGAATTGATTTATTTTTTTATTTTGTAGGATTTTTATACAGAGGGGAAGGGAGGGAGAAAGAGGGGGAGAGAAACATCATTGTGTGGTTGCCTCTAGCGCGCCCTCTACAGGGGACCTGGCCTGCAACCCACGCATGTGCCCTAACAGGGGAATCGAACTGGCAACCCTTTGGTTCTCAGGCCGGTGCTCAGTCCTCTGAGCTATACCAGCCAGGGCCAGGAATTGATTTAGAATAGAGGATTAGGGAGAAAGAGAGAGCACAAATGGTAGTTCCATCTTAAGTAACCGGTAGACTTGTGGCGTGAGCACCGAGGTGGGCGGATCTTGGAGGAAGAGCGAGATGTCTGTGGCTGGTGTCCATTTCCTGACTGTTAAATATCTGTCGAATGCTAAATGAATGTCTGAGGTTACGGGCATTTTGGGGTTTGCGATATCAGGCACCTATTAAGCAGAGATGGTAAGTGGGCAGCTTATGTCTTCCAAGGGCGAGGCTCGCCTGTGAGCGATGTCCATCGTGGGAGCGGGTTCGATCATAGGGAGGGTCAAATGTGAGCAGAGCAGAGCAGAGGCCTGGGCCAAGCCCTGGGCATCCAGTATTGACTGGGTGTGTGTGGGAGCTTGAGCCAGCAAAGATTGAGAAACAGTGCTGGAGACGTGGGCGGTCAGCTGGCTTGAGCCGCGCTGAACAGTCAAGTGCGATGTGTTGTGTTAGATTCAGCAACATGGAGGACACAGCCTGGGAGAAAAGCTTTGTTGGAAGTGTGGGAGCAGAAGCTAAATTAGGTTGGGGTGTGGGTGGCAGGTCACGTAGAGATAATGCGTGACCTTCACGGTGACGGGGTGACAGTAGGAAGGTCGGTCCATGACAGTGACTTTCCAAGGGTAGGAGTGGTTACCTAGGTGCCTGAAGTCAATTAAAAGACAATCAGGAAAGGAGAACTACAAGCCAGCCTGCCTTTTAGCCCCATGCACGTGTGATAAAGTTCTCCTCCCCTCAAGTCTGTTAGGTTTAAAGTTCACTGAGTTTTAGTCATATGGTTGTAAGCTTCAAATGAGCACATCTGTATTACTCATTTAATCAACCTTGCATTCTACATGGAAATTAATTCTGGGAAGCCCCTGTTATGCAGGGGCCCCCACACTCAGCCCCGGCTGTACAGTGATTTAGAGTTGTTTAAGCTGCTTGGGGCTCAGTTCAAGTCTCCAACCCCTGGGTTGCTACGCATCCCAGAGGCAACTACTTTCAGCTCTTTTCCAATTTCTCCTTGTGTTTACCTTTGTTTTTCAAAATATCCTGTTTCTGCCACCTGTTCTTGACTTCTTTCCATGAGAGGTGTTATTTACTGGTTTCCTACAGTGGAGGATTAAGATTTCTTTCTTTCCACATTGAAAAAAGAGAAGAGGGACATCAGTACAGGTCCTATAGACATTTCAAGGATAACCAAGGGGTACTATGATTAGCTTTGGACATTAAATCTATAACTCAGATAAAGTAGTTGCATTTCTTAAAAGGGTATGAATCACCAAAATTAACCGAAGAAATAGAAAACCTGAATAGCCCCTGTATTCAGATTTTATTAAAGAATAAAATTCTTTATTAAAGAAACTATTATTACAGAAACTGTCCCGGCTGGTGTGGTTCAGTGGATTGAGCGCCAGCCTGTGAATCAAAGGGTCACCAATTTGATTCCCGGTCGGGGCACATGCCTGGGTTGCGGGCCAGGTCCCCAGTTGGGGTGCATGAGAGGCAACCACACATTGACGCTTCTCTCCCTCTCTTTCTCCCTCCCTTCCCCTCTCTCTAAAAATAAATTTAAAAAATATTTTAATTAAAAAAAGAAACTATTATATATTGGTAATTAAAAACCTTCCCATGCAGAAAAGTCCAGGCCCAGATGGCTTCGCTTATTAATTTCATCAAAGATTTAAGGAAAGATTAGGATCAATCATAAACAAGTCGTTTCAGAAAATAGAGGAGAAGGCACTTTCCCAGTCCTTTTATGAGTTCAATATTACTGATACCAAAACCGGACAGAAGTTTTATTTTTTTATTTTTAAATCACTTTTTAGTTTTCAGGTTCAGTTGACATACAATATGATATTAGTTTCCGGTGTACACCCTAGTGATTAGGTGTTACCTAACTTACTAAGTGACCATCCCGCCCGATAAATGTTGTACCTGTGCGACGCCACGTACAGTTATTAGAATATTATTGACTATGTTCCCTGTGCCGTGCATCCCCACGACTATTTTATAACAATCTGAACTTCTTTTAAATTTTATTTATTTATTCTGAGAGGGAGAGAGAGGGAGAGGAACATCGATGTGCACTTGTAGGTGAGTTGTCTCTCGCGTGCCCCCAACCGGGGACCTTTTGCTTCACAAGCTGGCACTGACTCCACTGAGCTGCACCAGCCGGGACCAGTTTGTACTTTTCAATCCCTTCATCTTTTCACTCATCCCCTCAACCCCCTCTCCTCTGGCAACTGTCAAAATGTTCTCAGTATCTTTGAGTCTGTTTCTGTTCTGCTTGTTCATTTATTTTGTTTTTAGATTCAATTGTTGATAGATATGTATTTATTGCCATATTTGTCGTCTTTTTATTTCTTCTTAAAGAAGACCTTTTAACTTTTTACATACCACTGGTTTGCTGGTGAGGAACTCTTCTTTGCTTTTTCTTGCCTGGGAAGCTCTTCATATGCCCTTCCATAAGTGAATGACAGCTTTGCTGAGTAGAGTGATCTTGGTTGTAGGTTCTCTATTTCATCACTTTGAATATTTCTTATAAATTCCTTCTGGCCTGTAAAGTTTCTGTTGATAAGTCAGCTGATGATCTTATGGGAGCTCTCTTGCAGATAACTAACTGCTTTTCTCTTGCTGCTTTTAAGATTCTCTCTTTGTCTTTAACCCTTGGCATTTTAGTTGTGATGTGTCTTACAGTGGGCCTCTTTGGGTTCATCTTGTCTGGGACTCTCTGTGCTTCCTGGACTTGCATGTCTGTTTCCTTCACCAGGTTAGGGAAGTTTTCTGTCATTATTTTTTCAAATAGGTTTTCAACTTCTTGCTCTCTCTCTTCTCCTTCCAGTTCCATGATGTGAAGGTTGAAATGCCTGAAGTTGTCCCAGAGGCTCCTTACCCTATCCTCATTTTTTTTGAATTCTATTTTTTTTTTTTTGGTACTGTTCTGACTGGGTGTTTTTTGCTCCCTTATATCCCAAACCACTGACTTGGTTCTCAGCTTTCTCTTCTCTACTGTTGATTCCCTGCAAATTATTCTTCATTTTGGTTAGTCAGACAGATGTTTTATAAGGACAGAAAACTGAAGACGAATATCCCTCATAAACATAGATGCAAAATTTCTAACAATTTTGTAGCAAATAAACTCAATGAGTTATGTAAACCAATTGAAAATAAGCAAACATTTCAACCAACACTTCATAAAAGAAACATCCAAAGGGCCACAAAGCACATGAAAAATATGTGCAATCTCACTCTCAGGGAAATGCAAACTAAAACTAAAATAAAATACCACCACACACCTGTAGCATAATTAAAGTTAAAGCATTTGACAACAGCAGGTATCGGCAAGGGCGTGGAACTTAGGCAGCTCCTACCCGGTGCTGGTGGGATGTGAAACGGGAAGACTAGTTTGGAAAGCGGCTTGGCAGTTTCTCAAAGAGCAAAGTGTACGCTCGCCAGAGGACGATCAGCTCCGCTTGTAGGCATCAAGAGAAATGAACCTGTGGCCACACGGAGACTTGTCCACAAGTGTTCACCATAGTAGCCCGCGACTGAAGCCAACTCAGATGTCCATCAGCAAGTGAACAGGTCAACAACTGGAGTGTAACTTATGGATGGAAAACTACTCAACAGGGAGGGGAAAGGACAGGTGCTTCTGAGACTGGAGCTGCTGCCTAACCAGAATCAGTCCTCACTTCTTCTGGAAATAGCCCCTGAATTCCTTTTGGGGAACCATTTCTTACCCACCCGTATGTAGATATGTAAAACCCAGTTGCCAATCAGTGTGAGACTGTAACCGCATACAGAGACTGGTTCTGAAACGGACGCTTGGTCCGGCGAGAGTGAGGCCAGGGATTTGGGCAGAAGTGACCAGGGAGAGATGCTCGCTTTCCCCTGGACTTTAATTTGGAAGATAGGAGCCCGGAGCTGCCGGGAACTGGCAGGTAGGCAGGGCCGGCCCCAGAGTGCAGCAAAACAGAGGGAGATGGAGAGACCAGGCCTGAGGACATCACCTGAGGCCCTGGGCTTTGTTTACCTCGGTTCAAAGATCCATTTCCTTACATAGGTCACTTGCGACAGGAAGAGTCTTACTATTCTGCTTAACGATGGAGAACCAGGAGAGGGTGGAAAGGTGATGAGTTTTATTTTGGACACGTTGAATGTGGGGCCCTTTGGAGCACCCAGTTAGCAGGGTGTTGGAAGGATAGAGATTTGGTAGCCATTCCTTTGGAGGTGAAAGTTTAAGCAAACCACAGAGTAAATCACAGTGCGCAGAGAAGAGACGTGACCCAGGCCAGAACCCGGGGCACCCGAGGCAGGGCCATGGGAGGTGGGGAGCCAGGGTGCGGGTCAGCCAGGAGGTGAGAATGGCAAAGGGGACGTTCTGGGGGAAAGGGCTGAGGAGGGAGAAACTGGGCAGCAGTGTCCAACTTTGCTCTGAGGTCAGATTGAGCAAGACCGCGAAGAAGCTTTGGACTTGGAAACTAGGCCATCAAGACCTTGTCCCCAGCAGTTGCAGGAGGGGTGATATAGAACCCTCCGGTGAAGCCGTGAGCGGGGGTCTCTCTTCCAAATGTGGCTGCAGCAGAGAAAGGGCGAGGAGGTTGTTGTCTGTCCCTTTTAGGCGTTTTAAAGACAGCAGGGGGTTGGGCAGGCTGCAGACCAGCCAGCGAAAAGAGGGGATGGTTAAGGAAGGAGAGTAAGGGGGGCTGGGGGTGAAAGGAAATGGACCCTTAGGGACCTGGGCAGACGGCCTGACCAGGAAGAGCAGACCTCTTGCTTCTGAAACGTGTCCAGCTGTATTTTGATACATGAACTGATATTTTTAAACGTCCTCATTTTGTTTTTTAGCTAAACCAAGAGGCCTCGGTGCCTCGGGAGGGGCAGGTGTCAGTCAGGGAGCAGGAGCCCGAGGGCTGCTAGGGAACCAAGTCTGTGTTACAGGAGGCAGACTGTCCGGAAAAACTGGCACCAGCCTGCCTGTCTCTGTCTGTCTCTCACTGCCTCGACCCAAGCATGACCTTCAAGGCACAGTGGGCGGGCTCACCTTTGCCCCCCAAACCTCGTGCCCCTTCCCTTTGGGTGACTCTACCTTGGAACCACCCAGTAAGGGATTGGGAGAGACCTAACTTTTCAGAACCATGTTGCCAAGTAGACCAGCACTGCCCTGTAGAAAATAATGCAAGTCACACACTTCATTTAGAATTCTGTATGAGCCACATTTCACAGAAAGGAAAAAGGAACAGGAACTTAATCTTCTCGCTCCATTTAATTCAGTAGGTCCAAAGTAGTAGTAGGTGGTGCATCGTCGGTGTGAAATGATTAATGAGCTACTTTGAATTCTTATTTCGAGCTACATTTTCCAAATCTGGTGTGTGTTGTACACACGCGCTGAGCGTGGCTGTTCAGACGAGGCACATTTCAGTGGCCCCGTGGAGCTGGTGGCTGCCACACTGGATGGAAGAGAAGTGGACGGGAGGACCGCGCTCTGTCGGCTGTGACGCAGGAATGCATAGTGGTGCTGTGGGAGGGGCCTGCACCCTGGGCCCTTAGGGAATGCGGGCCTGGCGCTTGATGTGAAGAACCGGTTGGCGGACAGGGTCGCCAGGGAAGGATTCTTTGCCCCAGGCCCTCCCAGATCCCCCACCGTGTCCAAAGAGGCCACCCTGAGGATTCACGCCTCTGAGTTAAGGCTGTGGCACTTGGGGAGTTTCTTGGCAGGTGAAGGGCAGATTCCTATCGGTTTGGGGAATCATGGATCTGTTTATTTTGGGAGTTCTGTGAGAGCACCCATCTGGATGAGAGGAGGGGGTAGAATAGTCCAGAAGGGAAGCAAGGCCTCTGCAGGAAGAACGCAAGGCCTGTGGATTGTCGGGAGTGACCGGTTCTCTTGTAGCTAGAAGCCCAGTGTAGGGTGTCCTGTCATTTCCTGTCCCAGGACTCCTGGTCAGCCTCATGGAACATTAATCCAAGTCTTTTTGGCTCTGAAATGTAGGGAGCATCTCTTGGGGCTTCTTGCGTCTGCTGGAATTCCCTGGGGGTCAGAAGAGGCCAAGGGGTCTGTTTCTCCTTGCCTGGGCTCTAAGAGCCTAGCTTCGGTTGCTAAACACCGGGATCAGATTGGGCAATTTTGCAAACAAAACCAAGGCCCCTGGCCAGCTGCCTGGGGTGTTTCAAGGCACGGAGGCAGCAGTTGGGCGCGTGGACACACCACGTGTGAAACAGGACTGGGAAGAGCCGGCCAGCCCGAGGCCCTGGTGGCCAGGCCCGACCCAAGGCTCTCGGACCCCTGTGTCCCGGTGCACCTCAGCCCAGGAGTTGGCGCTTTCAAACCCCAGCCAGTTGATTTCAGAAGACGATGCCGATTATGTTAATAAAAGCAAAGGAGGCACGTTTCCACCTTGCAGCTCACATTCTGGCCCTCGGCTCTGTCCTGTTACTCTAGTGACCTTGTCAACATCCCCCTCACAAATGACTAAAGAGCGTGTTTGTGTGTGTGTGTGTGTTAGTGTTTTAATAAATAATTCATAATATTGAAAAGACGTCAACAGGCTGAAAATAAGAATGGTGGATCGTGGGTTGTAAACTGCCCCTACCGAGTGCACTTTTTCATCCCAAGCACAAAGTGGGCACTTCGCAGAGGTGACCTGCGGGCTTAGCGACAACTCACTTCTTGGCTATTTTCATTGCCTAGTTTATGGTCCGATTGTTAGGGTTAAATGTTCTTCAATGTTCCCGATGGAATTCCTGAAGATAAACTGCAAGGGGAAATTTAAAAGGGGAACAGGAAGTAGGCTGTACTCAGTGTTGTTTGTCAAGTGTTGCCTCCTGTGTTTGTTTGTGTTTATGCTTGCTTTATCTCTCCCTCCCTCCCACTTCTGTAGGCCAGTAACCAGTTTCCTTGTTTCCCGTGTATTTTTCCAGGGAGTTACGCATACACGTCCACACACGCAGGCACAAGCGAGATGTGGCTGTGAGATACTGATGACACAGGCAGTTCCAGGTACACATGTGGGGCGGGACGAACGTAGGTTTCCAGCTGTCCCTCTGGAAAATGATAACCGTAATCAACAAACAATAACACAGGACTAAACTCGGTTTCACTTACTCGAAGCTGAAAACCTACTTTGGCCCACCCTGTATACCTATGTACTTTGCTCCCTCTTAATTTTTGTTTTTTAACAAAATGTTAACATACTACTTCATTGCTTCTTCTTTTTTTTTTTTTTTTTTGCTTAATAATATGCCTCAGAGATTATTCCGTACTAGCATTTAACCAGTGCTCTAATTTTCATGGAGAGCGGCGCGGTTTCCAGTGTAGAGAGACACCGTAGCGGATTTCGCTAGTTCCCTGTGGATAGTCACTTAGGTTGTTTCCAGTCTTCTTGCTTTTACAGACAAAGCTGCAGTGAACTCCCTGGTGTGGACCAGATTTTTTTGACATCTAACTTAAATTTCTAGAGGAGGAATTTCTGGATCCTTTGCACATTTATAATTTTGATAAATACTGCCAACTTATCCCTGTAGATTTTATATCAACTTATGAGTTGAAATGAATGAGGGTGCGTGTCCCCACATCCTAACCAATATAATGCATTGGCACATTTTTAGATGTTTGCCACTTTGGGGGAAATGTGCGTCGGAGTGTAGTCTTAATGTGCATGTACCGCATTTTGCCGTGTATAACAGGCACCCATGTTTTTGTGCACATTATACACGGGATTATTATACCCATGGTATGTAATCATTATATCCATGTATAATGCACATCCTTATTTCCCCCCAAAAATTTGTGCAAAGCTCTGCACATTTATACATGGCAAAAATACAGTGCTTCTCTTGTGAGAAATTATGTTTACGAACCATTTCCTTTTCTGTGAATCAATTACTTTGTAAAAATCTTTTCATCTTAGCGTTCTTTTACTTTTGTTTTAGACAATATTGTATTTATTTATTTTTTAGACAGGGGAAGAGAGGGAGAAAGAGAGGGAGAGAAACGTTGATGTGTGTTTACCTCTCGCACACACCCAGCTGGAGACCCGACCCACAACCCAGGCGTGTGCCCCGGTGACTGGGAATGAAATCGGCGACCCTTTGGTTCACAGGCCAGAATTCAGTCCACTGAGCCACACCAACCAGGGCTCATCTTTAGTAATATTTTAAAAGACTGAAACAAATCCCTAAATGTTTAATATATATGTAAAATATATATGTATACCTATATTAAAAACACGTATATGAAAGTATAAAAGCAACACTCTTGTCCCAGCCTCTCGTATTGGGGTAGCTGCCTGTGACCAGTGTGAATTATCTTGGGACAGGGACCTGGAGAGGAAGAGGAGCACATGAGTCTGAGACGTTGGTAAGGCTCTGGCCCCGACTGTCCCCTGCCATCCCCAGGAGGCCCGGCCTTAGGACAAGGCCCTGGGGTCAGCGTTATCCTGGGAAAGGTCCACTTCCCTGGCTCCATCCCCCTGAAACACACACACCAACCTCTCAGCCAAATTCTGCTTGTGCCCTTACGCTTTCCTCCCTGGTTCACTCATGGACCTGGTACCTGCAGGTGTCCACCCATTGTCCTGCATCACCAGCGCCCACCCCTGCAGGACCATCCGCACCAGAGTGCAGACATACTGTTACCCTTCCATCTTAACCCACCCTTAATCTCATCTCCGCTCCAGCCACGGCTCAAGTCTCTGCTCTCTTTAAAGTAACATTCCTCGAAAGATTGTACTTTCCCCCACAGCCCCTTCTCACATTCTCTTTTCAAAGCCTCCGTATCTGTATGGACTTATGTCTGCTTCTGTCAATGTCTCAAAGAGGAGTGTTAAAATCTCCGATTATTACTGTGAATTTGTGGATACCTTTTAATTTTGTCGCTTTTTGCTCCATACATTGAAGCTATGTTATTAGAAATATTAATGGGACAGCGTTAAAGTTATTATGTCTTCTGATGAATTGACTTTTTTTCATTATGCAATGTCTCTCTTTATCCCTAGAAATACTTTGTCCCGCCGTCTTCTCGGTCACAGAGCCACCCCAGCTTTCTTTTGATTAGTGTTTCCAGGGTATAGCTTTCCCCCAACACTTTACTTTCCTCCCTTTGTTGTCCTTATATCTAATGAACAGCATATAGCTGGGTCTTGTTCTTGTATCCAGTTGGATATTCTCTGTTTTTCTCTTGGAGCATTTAATCCATTTACGTTTAATGTCATTACTGGTGTGTGGGGTTTCCGCCTACCATCTTTATATGTCTCCTATTTGTTCCATCTGCTCTTTGGTCCTTCGCATTTCCCTTTCCTTTCTTATTTTGGACTGAGAATATTTTAGAATTACATTTTCTTTCCTCTTGACTTTTTTAAAAAGGGAATTTATTTTTTTAGAGTAGAATAGTTTCAGGTTCACTGCAAAACTGAGTAAAAAATACAGAGTTCTCACAGGCCCCCTGCCCTCGACATGCACAGCCTTCCTCACTGTTAGCCTGTCACACCAGAGCGTTACATTTGCTACAATCCATGGACCTACATTTACACATTACTATGTCCTTGGCTTTTAAACTTACTTTTGTGTGTGCGTGTGTGTGCGCATGTTGCTCTAGAGATTACAATATTCATCCTTAACTTATCAGTCTACCTTGAGTTTATGTTATATCACTTCTCATTATTGCAAGAACTTTGAGCAGCATAATTTCATTCACATCTTTTCTTCTTTTTGTGCTATTGTTGTCATATACTTAATTTTTACATTTATTATGAACACTGTAATACATTTTGATTATTTTTGCTTTAATCAGCAGTCTTTTAAATAAATTTTTGTAAACACTCATGTATTTACCTTTTCTGATGCTTTTTATTCTTTCCTTCAGATAAAGGATTCTATCTGGGATCGTTTTTCTTTAGCCTGAAGAACATCCTTAGTATTTGTTGTAGTGAAGTTCCACTGACAACAAATTATTTCCGTTTTGTTTTCCCGAAAATATCTTTATTTACCTGGAGTTCTGAAGGTTATTTTCTCTGTATAAAGAATTCTAGGTTGGCAGTTTTGTTTTAGCACTTTAAAGGTGTCATTCTTATTATTTTTTTGTATTCCAGTGTTTCCAGTATGTCAGA
The DNA here is from genome assembly GCA_004026545.1 of Mormoops blainvillei. Lineage (NCBI taxonomy): Eukaryota > Metazoa > Chordata > Mammalia > Chiroptera > Mormoopidae > Mormoops > Mormoops blainvillei. The sequence goes on from PVJD01012099.1 coordinate 12,270, forward strand.
CATAATTCTTACTGTTCTCTTGAATGTGATATGGGGTTTTGTGTGTGTGTGTGTGTGTGTGTGTGTGTTTGGCTGATTTTTAGAATGTTATCTTTATCTTTGGATTTTAGTAATTTGATGGTCTAGGTGTGGTATTTTTGTATTTATCCTCTTTGGGTTCTACTGAGCTTTTTCAATCTGTGGGTAGAAACTGCCCTTCATTTTGGAAAATGTTTGACCATTGTGTCTTCAAATATTTTCTATCCACCCCATGTTCTCTCCCTCCTTTCACTCTGGAACTCCAAGTATCTTAGACTATTTAACATTGTCCCACAGCCCTTGGATGCTTTGTTCTGTCTTAATTTTTTCTCTGTGTGCTCCATTTGGGTAATTTCTTCGGAGCTCTCTTTGAGCTTACAGATTCTTTCCAATGTGCTATTAAGTGCGTCCAAAGAATCCTTCATTTTGGATATTGTATTTTTCAGTTCAAGAATTTCCAATTAAAATGTTTCATTTCTCTGCTAAATTTACCATTTGTGCAAATGTTTTGTCCACCTTTTCCATTGAATCGTTTAATAATATTTTCATCTTTGTCTGTTGACTAATTTTTTTCCCCCTTGAGTATGAGTCACATTTCCGGCCTCTTTGCATGTCTAGTGATACTGTATTATATGCTAAGCATTTTTATTTTTTTCTTTTAAAGATTTTATTTATTTATTTTTACAGAGAGGGGAAGGGAGAGAGAAAGAGAGGGAGAGAAACAACAATGTGTGGTTGCTTCTCACGTGTCCCTTGCTGAGGACCTGGCCTGCAACCCAGGCATGTGCCCTGACTGGGAATCGAACCGGCGACCCTTTGGTTCGCAGGCCAGCACTCAATCCTCTGAGCTACACCAGTCAGGGCAATGCTAAGCATTTTTAATGTTATCTTGTGGGGACCCTGGATTATGATATCATCCTCTGAAGAGTATTGTCTGTTTTGTTTTGATTTTTTTTTTTTCTGGTAAGCAGCTAAATAACTAGAGGGCTATCTTGACCTTGTTGAGAACTGATTCCAGACTTTGCCAAGACGAGTCTATTTCAGCTTCACCCACAGTTCTAGGGTGGAGCCCTTACTTCCAGGGCATGGCACTTCTAAACGGCACCCTTTCCGGATCCGCGGTTGAATTCTCGGGACGTTCACCACGGTCTCCCCGCTCTGCGTGGCCTGAACAGCAGCGCTTCCGCACTGAGGCCTCTGAAGCATCCGCAGAGCCCTCAGCACCCAGACAGGGTTTTTGCTGGGCTTTGTGGAGACTTGCCCCGTGTATAGGGACCTTGGAACTCAGCTGCAGGCCTGAAGGGAATACCTATGCAAATTCTGTGGCTTTTTGCTGATTCCTCTTTGTGGTTTCCTCTTCTTTGGTAATCTGCCCCACAGATTCTAGCTGCCTGAGCAGTCCTAAACCCTGAACTCTTTCCTGCACCAAGGGAGACACTAACTCCCTGCTCGGAATCTGCTTCTCTTCCCCACAGTTTGACAATTGACCCCGGGCAGGAAGGCAAGTTAAATGCGGACCTCAGCCCTTGGGCTTCCCTTCTCTTCAGGACAGTGCCTTGCACTGCCTGTGGCTCAGTGATAATGGTCGTTTCATATATTTTGTCCAGTTTCATAGTTATTTGTGACACGTGGATAAGCCTAATTCCCGCTGCTCTGCCATGGATAGAACCAGAAATGCCTCCTACTGTTCTCGGAGCCCTTCCCAGTTCAACTTGTATCCGCAAACCCTTTTCTGCAAGGCTGTCAGTGACCCCTGTCCGGCCAGCTCTCACCTTCACTGCGAGGCCTCATTTAACCGGAACAAGCGGTAGCCACCCCCCACTGCTGACCGCTCTCTTCTCCTTGAAATGCATTTTTATTTTCCATTTGGCTTCCAGGAAACCATCGTTTCTTGGTTTCCCTCCTGCTTCGCTGACAGCCCTCTTTAGCTTTCTTTGTCTGTTTGCCCTTATCGTCTGGGCCTCCACATACTGGAAAAACTCAGAAATCACCATCAGATCTTTTCCCTTCTCCATCCACACTCTTCTTGGTCAGTTCATCGAGTCCCAAGGCTTTAAATCCCATCAGGGGTGCCCATTTCGCAGCCTGCAGGCCGCAGGCGGTCCAGGGTGGCTATGAATACGGCCCAACACGATATCGTAAATTTACTTAAAAGCTTTTTTTTTTTGCTCATCAGTTTTCGTTAGTTTTGTGTATTGAATGTGTGGCGCAAGACTACGCTTCTCCTTCCAGCGTGGCCCAGAGACGCCAAAAGGTCGGACACCCCAGTTCTCAAACGGATTCCTGCAGCCCGGATTTGTGCCCCGAAATCCGGGTTTGGAGCTCCAACCTCCTTTTCGACATGTCCACTTGGAAGTCTAAAAAGCTCTTCAAACTTCACCTGTCTAAAACAGAGCTCGTGGTCTTCTTCCTTCACGAACCTGTCTCTGCTTTGGTCTTACCCATCTTCATAAATTACTCCAATCTTCCAGTTGTTCAGGCCAACGACTTTGTAGTCACTCTCGAAACTTCTCTTTCACGCAGACTCCACATCCAGTCCTCCAGACGACCTCAGCCTCGTCTCTCCCCTGGGTGTTGGCAGTAGCCCTCAAATTTGCTTCCTTACTTCCACTCCTGCCTCCTATATCGGCCAGGGGCAAGGTGGGGGAGACCAGCCTTCCACAGGAAGGCATCAGGCACACACACATGAGCCATCGCGAAGCTCTCCAGCCCAGTGGGGCCCCAGCCCCCACCGCACGGAACTGAAGATTCACGTGCCTGAGCCTGGTCGACACTCAGATTTGAGAGACAGTAAAATGGGGGTTGTTTTAAGCCACTGTGTTGTGGGGGGATTTGTTACATGGAAGTAGGTCACCCAAAGGCACCTCGAGGCAGCCTGTGTGAGTGGCCTTTGCTGCCTTGAATTTCCAGCCCGAACCCCCACCCCCGCAGCCGCGCTCGTTGTCGGGAAAACCGACAGGGCTGTGTTGCAACCAGCCGCCCTGGCTGGGGGTGGACTTCGCCAGCCTCTCCTGGGTGGGGAGAGCAGTCTGGATCCTGTCCCCTTGGTGGCTAGGGAGTCTGAGCTCACTCTGCTCGGCTCCATTCCTCTTCTTGATTGGCACTTTAATGAGGGCAGAAGGGGCTGACCCCCTGCCAGGGGCCCAGTTCATGCCCCGTTTATCTCACAGCTCCAGGCCGACTAGAGCAACACCGCAGGCGAGTGGCAGGCCAGGAGCCCCCGCCCTCGGTGATGGATGGAGTGACCGCGGTGAGCTGGCAGCTGAAGTGTGTGGTTGCCGCACCGTCCTGTCAGCGTGCAACAAAGGGGCCGGCCCGGCCCTGCTGGCCGCTGCTCTTGCCGGGATTGGGGAAGAATGACAAGCAGCTCCCTTAGAAGGGCTGAGCCCCCTCTGGACGGAACCCCGGTCGCTGGAGAAACAATGAGGGGGTCTGGGACTGGTGCATGGGGCTTGGGGAATTCTGGGCTCGTAGGAAGAGCTGGTTCAGGAAACGTCTTCCTGTCGCCTCCAGCTTCCGGGTCCAAGGCTGGGCCGGGGTCTCAGCAAACACCGCTCCTGACCGTGCTGGGCCTTTCATTGGCTGTGCAACCTTGAGCGAGCCTGACTACCTCTCTGGGCTGGCGAGCCCTCCTCGGTAAGAGGCCGATACCACAGACACCTCTATCACCAGGCCATCGTGAGGATGAAGGGAGACCCGTTGGCTAGAATGCAGGGTCCTTCGAGCGGGCCTCAGCTGGCCTGCTTGCCCACGACCATCTCCCCCAGCACACAGGCCTGACTCGAGTGACTTACTGAGAGCAACCAGTGGTGGCAAAGGCCCGTCTCCCCAGCCGCTGCCAGGAACTGCCAGCAGGCGCCAAGCTGTCAGTACCACAGCCCCGCAGGGTGGGGTAAACCCATTTTATACATGGAGGAACTGAGGCACACGAGGTAAATCTGCCCAGGATCCCACAGAGAGGAGAGACGGCTCAAGGATTGCTACCCAAACTTGTCCAGCTCCAAAGTCGACACAGATGTTCCCAAGGCCTCGAGTTACGGGGCTGGAGTTTCCCTGTGAGGACGGGTGGGAGGCCAGCGACAGGCCCGACCCTGCAGCAGGAAGCCCCCTTTACAGAACACATGGCGTAAACCCCGAAGTGCCCCAGGAGGCCAGCCTTATCCTTGTCCTGGTGCTACAGAGCGGACTTGAGCTCTGAGCCAGTCCCGGCACCTCGAGGGAAGCCCAGCCAGCCAGGGAAACGCAGCTCGGGGGAGTCTCAGTGGTCCGGCCTGAGCCCCAGGGTCCCCAGATGCGGGGTCCTCCCGCCAAGCCCACGCCCAGGACAGGATAGCCACGGGAGCCCTAATGCTTGGTTGTTGGAGCTGGGGGGGGAGAGGACAGAGGTGGACAAGTGGCCTTCCGGCTTTCCCAGGCCTCCCCGGAGAGGAAGAAACCAGCCTCCGCTTGGAGACGTCACCTCCCCGTGAACTCCCGCAGGCGGGAGGCCAAGCCCCAGCCGAGGTCAGAGAAAGTAGCAGGGTGACAGTGGGCTCCACGTGGCCCTCCCATGCTCTCTGCCGTGTGTCCTCCAAAAGTGGGCTCCGCCCCTCGGCTCTCCTGGCGGCTCTCCTGGCGTCAGACAGGGGAGAAACTGGCCAGGTGTGACAGCGGCAGATGGGGCCCTGCGGGTGGGCTGACCCCGGAGAGGGGAGGGGTCCTGCCTTCCAGCCCTGGGTCCCCCTGTCTGTCGCTGATCCCGGCTGACTGTTTCTTCCTGCCCCAAGGCCTTTGCATGTGCTGCCCCCTTTATCTCAAAAAGCCTTTTCCCTCTTCTCCTGGTTAGCTCCCAGTCAGCCTTCAGAGCTCACCTCAAATGCCACTTCCCCTGGGACGCCTTCCTTAACACACGGCCCTCCCGCCCCTTGGGCCCCAGTCAGAACAGGTCGCATCCTGTGTCTCAACCTGCATAGCTCCACTGGCTCTCCCTTCATGGCGCATACATGTTATATGTCACGCTCTATGATTTGTGTGGTTATTCGGTTAATGGTGGCTCATCTCTGCTCACCTTGGTGTCCCCAGCCCCTGGCAGACGGCCGGGCCCACAATAGGTGCTTGATTAATGCTCACTGATAAATGCAGGTGACCGGTGTGTGTCTCCCAGTAAATTGTGGACTCTGTTGGGTCAGGGACAGGGCTGCTTTGTTCCCCGTTATCCCCACCGTACTCAGCGTCTCGCACACAGAAGGCTCTCGTTGGATATTCCATATGTGAATGGAATATCCAACGAGAGCCATACGTCGTGACCAAAGCGAAATGTCAAGCAACACAGGCTTAAGGAAGAATGGCCGCTCTAGGTAAAGAACTCATTTGGATAAACAAGAACATCGTGAGTCCTGGAAATGAGAGCAAAGAACACGGAAAGGTTGTTCACGTACAAAGAAAGTGGAGGAAGCAGGTGGCGTGTGTGTGTCCTGTGACGAGCACTGGGTTAGGTTGTGTGTCTCATGTAATTGTCACAGGAAGTATACAGCCCACAATGTGAAGTTTGGTGACTATGACGTGTTCCTGATTTTTTTCTGCATTCCCTATGAAATGCTGTCATCTTTCTGCTTGTTCCGAAACACCTCTCCAACCAAGGGGGTTTCCACAGCATCCAATCCCCTCGTTCAGGTGCAAAAGACCAGAAAATAGTTCACCTTCACAACCCTGACGACTGCGTCTGGAATAAAATTAATTTATTTCCGAGTTGTCTCGATTCTTCAGATAATGGGATTGCGAGAGTATAGTCAAGCGACTCTTAAAAGACTCATGTAGGGCAGTTCTGATAGCACTGGACATGTGAAAATAGATGGTAAGCTCTTGGGGAAAATTTTCTTTGGATACTCTGAAAGCACTACCCGTGCCAAGCTCCTATGAAAATACAAATAAAAGAGCAATGATTAGCTGAGTTGGAAAAAAATGATCGCAGAGATACCATGAGGAGGTGGTATTACCCCATCGACGGTTGACAGTTGGGGGCTAAAGAACTGGCCAAGCTTGCCCGCTCTGAACCACCGCCAGGGGAAAGGCTCGTCCTCGCTGATAGTCAAAGAGGAGCGGAGTAAAACAGCGCCGAGAGCCTTCCTGCAGGGTCCGGCGGAAGGGACGCCTGCCTGAGTGTGGTTGGCAGGGCGGTAATATGGGTGCAATAATTTATAGTTTTAATTTGAACATTTCACCTAACATATGATGTGCCTGAGTGTGCTATTGTTATGTTATAGAGCTACATGCTTAGGATTTTATAATGAAAGAGTTTGTAATAAAAAAAGGGCGGGGGGTGCATTATTTGTGCCAGACTCCTGTATTTAGGATGTTAGCAAAAGAGTGTGTTTAAGGCCACAGCCCGCACTGGCGAGCGTGCAGGGAGGCCTGGTCCTCATTTGGCTGCCAGTGGCCTTGTAAGTTGTGTCACCTTGTGAAAAGAAATTAGGGGACACCCAGTGAAGGAGCCATACCACTGTTTCTGTCCTCAGTCCCCATGACCCCCTGTTAGAATTCATCCAAAGGAAAAGGCTTACAAGACGCAAAAAAGCCACAGCTGCTAAACGATGCCCGGTGGCCATATTGTCAATGGCAAAGCAAACAAAACCCAAAACAAAGCAAAACGAAAAAAAACTGGACGCAACCTAATACATCCGTGAAGGACTGGTATAAAGCCATTGAAGTGAGAAGCTTAAAGATTACATGCAATGCAGAGAACATCTGTTAAAATGTTGAGTAAAAACTGTATATTGTAAACACAAGTTTAAAACAAAACAAAAAAAAATAACTGCAGCTTCATATACATTTGTGCTGAGCTAGGCCCTGGGACCGTCTGTAGGCAGGAAACGTGTCCTCGCTCGGGCAGTTGGTGAATGCCCGTATTTTTTTCTTTTTTCGTTTTTTTTGTTCTTTCTTGTCACGACACCATCTTTTTAATAATACTAAATAAATATTTTAAAACAATGAGCCCATGGACAGACCATCTGCTCTGGGAAGCCCCTGGCTGGGGAACTGTGGGAAAGACGGGCGGCAGAAAGGTCACTGGGCCCCAGGGAAATCCCACTGTTTGAGGGCTCGGCTGTGAGGAGGGCCTGCTCCTTTGGGGGCAGGATGCAGAGGACCACGATGACGTCTTCTTAAAGCAGTCAGCTGTCTTCGAAGGATCACATTAGCGTCCCCACGCATTCACTCATTCACACATTCATTCCCTCAGTTCCACACAGCGGATGGGGCACTTCCTCTGTGACAAATTTGGCAGTCCGGGAAGGGGGTCAGGGACGGCAGCCTGGGTACAGCGAGACAGCTCCTGAGACCTGAAGGTGTGTTACCATTATTTTAACTTTTCAAACTCACGAGTGTTTATTCTTTTTCTAATCTGGAAGCACGATGCTAATTTCATGGTGGGAGACAAAAGAGGGGCAGCGGTGTATGGAAACCCAGGAAGATTCTGGGATCAGGGGTCTCTGTGTGGGAGGGCCATGTCCCCATCCCTTCCGGCCTGGGCCCGGGTCCCCTGTCTCCATGGCCCTGGTCCGGGGTCGCAGGCTGAGGCCACGGGGCCCACGCCCAGTAGTCCCTGTCCACCGGTTGCCGGGCAGCTGCCTCGGAGAAGGGCCAACGTGGTCGGTGCGGCCGATGCCTTTCTTCGGAGCACAACTCACGGGGACCATGTTCTCGACATTATTTGGGCTGAAACGAGAAACAGTTGTTTCATGGGAAAGATGGCGCTGGGGGCAGTGAAGTCCCGGGCAGCTTCTCCACGGAGCCACGGACCTCGGAGGGGAGAGGGCAGGAGAGAGGCCCCAGCACTCCCTGCCTGCCGCCATCCCCGGCCTCGGGGCCCCGATCACGCGCGGGGGGGAGCGGAGGGGGACAGAAGGCAGGACCAAGGCAGCCAGGTTTTCATTCCCTCCCTGGCCCGTGGCTGTATTCAAGTGTCTGTAGCCCTGAGAAGGGGGGCCACCTGCTCAGGGTTTGTCCCCCTCCCTGCCCCCGCCCTGGAGGACAGCTTACGCCCCAGCCGCTGCGGCCATGAGCCCTTCCTTGCTCCTCGGAAGGGTCAGCACTGAGTTCCCATTTTACAGAAACCGAAGCTGAGGAGGCTCCGAGGCAGAAGCCAGGTGTCCAAGTCATGCAGGTGACAAGTGGCAGAGCCAAGTCTCCATCCGGACCACCCACCTCCACAGGGCTCATCAACCCGTGGCTCCCTGCGGTGCGTAGGACCAGCCAGTGGCCCTGTCAGAAGGTGGGGGTGGCTTGAGCTGACAGTAAGACCATTTACCAGGAAGGTCAAGGTCAAATCTGAGGTTGTGACCTTGGCCTGACCTCTGACACAGCTCGTCCGCTTCAGGCCCACCCGACTCTCACCCCACATAACTCCCCTTACAAGGCTGTCCCCCCGCGTCATCCCGACCTCAGCTCAGGCGTCACCTCCTCCCCAGGCCTTCACCCCAGTCATGGTCCGATGTTTGCCCTTGTGGTTGATCTGTGTACCTCTCTGTCCGTCCGTCTCTCTGTCCCCCTCCCACAGTAGGCTCTTGGCTCTTTGAGCTCGTGGGCACCTCGCCCGCTCGCTCACTGGGCTCCCAGCCGCAGGCCCAGGGCTCCGGATGCCACAGGCGCCCGCCCCAACGTGCCCACGGAGGGAGTGAACGCCAGGTGACTCCCGGAGCCCGCCCCAGGGGGCCCTGCGTGTCCCGACTGGATCGCCTGCCCTGCCCTCCCAGCTCAGCTCGCCCCTGCTTCCGGTCACACGCTGCCTCTGAGCACCAGCTGTGTATCCAGGCTGGGCGGCCACCAGTGAATGGGGCGGTGGGAGGAGATGACCGGGTGACGGTAGACCCCCTTCCCGGTGACGCCGCCTGGGGTGGGCCGGCCTCCATGCCCTCCTCTGGAGCCCTTGTAGCCTGATGGCCCGTGAGGCCATTCCTCTCCACAGGACCTGGCTCAGAAAAGGCTCCGGTGACCAAGGGCCAGACCCGATTATGTCAGGGGGCCTGGGGCAGTGGCCGTTGCTGGGGGGGGGGCCCTGCAGCCCACTTTGCCACTGGGAGGGTCTCTTCCTTTGTCCCCTAGAGACCGAGCTGGTTGCCCAGCGGCTGCTCAGGCCATAAGCATAGAGGAGGGTGGGGAGGGGGTCCTGCTAGAGAGCTACTCTGAACCCCCCGGGGCCAGCTTCAGGTGAGATGGTCATGTCCCCCCACAGTGGCCGTCAAAGGCAGGAGCTGGGTCTGCCAGAATCATGTGCCCACCAGGCGGAGGCCTGAGGGTGAGGGGAGGGAGGAAAGTGGGGTTTGGCCATCCCGCCCAAGTTTGAGCTTCAGGCTGGGTCAGATCCCCAAGTTTCTGCGCAAGACCCTGTGACCCGGGAGCCTGGCCTCAGCCCCTCACCTGGGGTGGCAGTGGCATGCTCGGGTGGAGGAGCCAGGTGACAGCCCCCCCAGAGGTGACAGCCACGGGCGGGCGCTGCCGCCACCTGAGAGTGGGCGAGGAGCAGGTTAGCTGGGTGAAAAGTTCACCGCGAGGGATGCTGTCTGTTTCCCTCGCCTAATTTATCCACTATTTGGCTAACCTTGCTCTGAACCCAGGCCCCCAGACCCCGCTCCCCTCTCCCCCGCCTCCCCACCGGGCTTCCAAGCCGCCACCAGACCTCCCGCCGGCACAGAGAGGCGGGGGACACGCTGGCCTTGAAGAGGCCTCAGGCCTGCGGGCTGCCCTGGGGGAGAGGCTCACTGCCCTGCCAGGCAATAATTTATGGCCTGAACCTTCCCATCTTTAGTAACCAAAATAAAGTCCGGTTGCTGGCGAGGTCCGGGCCCCCAAACACCAGTCATGGGCCGAGCGAGCCCTCGGAAAGCACTCCACCCCGCCAGCCTCCGCCAAACACACAACTGCTCCCTAGACAGTGAGCTTTCCTTCGGGGGCCATCTGTCATCCCGGCCTTGGGGCAGCAGCCGGATGCACGGACCAGCCGGTCTCGGAGGGGAGGCTGGCCTCCTTCCCTGGCCCTGGGGTGGCCTTCCGCCTGTCCTGGCCTCTCTGGGGCTGGCCATGCAGACCTCTTCTCATCTCAGACCCCTCTTTCCTGACATGCAGCGAGGATTTGGAGGGAGGGAATAGTGGGAGATGGCGGGGGGTGGGGGGGGGTGGGAGGAGGGCTGGGGACGGGGAGGGGTGGAGAGGAGAGGACAGGCAGGACAGCAGAACAGCCATCCTGGCCTTGTGCCAAGCACTTGACATGCGTGATCTCCCATGATCCACATGGCCGTCCCATTTTGTGGCCGACAGATGAGGCTGGGTTGGACTGGGTTACCCTCCTTCGCCCTCCCAGTGGCCCATTGCCGGGCGAGGATCTCAACTCAGGCCGCCCGGACCCCAGAGCCGGCTCTCGGCCCCTGCCTTCATTCCTTCATGGAAAGCCCCTTTCAGACCTGTGAGAGTAACACGTGTTCACGTGGCCAGGGAAGGCACACAGAGGCATGAAGAATGAGCTGTCCCGCGCCGTCCTGCCCCGCATCTCAAAGTGACCTTCCTCTACCTTCTCCGATTGGGACCGATGCCCACAACCAGGGTATGCGTGGGTACGTGCGTGTACGCGTGCACGCTGTGCGCGGACAGGGAACCCCTCCTTTGTACACTAACCCCGATCCTGCCCGGGAAGCTCTTCGGGGGCTGCTTGTTGACAGCACAGCATGGGGCCGCTGCCAGGCCTACCGGTCCTCCCTGCAGCCGGCCCTCAAATCGCCCTCGGCTTTGCGTCCGCCCCCTTCCTGCTCTCTACGTCTGGATGACCGACTGGCTGCCCACTTCTGCCCGTGTCCCCCACAGTCAGTTCTGTCTGGGTCCGGAGTAACCTGTCTACAGTGCAAATCTGAGCATGTTGCCGGCAGTGGCAGAAGGTCCCGGGTCCTTTCCAGGGCCCACGGTGCCCTCCGCGACTGCCCAGAGTGGAGGCCCCCTCTCCGGCGCGCCCTCTCCTACAGCTGCTCCCACCTTCTCCTTTACCTGGAACACTTCTTGGGCTGGGCCTTCTCCCTGACCCTCCCAAAAGAGGCTCGCAGGGTCTCCGTTTACGCATCACGCTGTGGGGGGCCAACCCACCCCCATCTCACATGCATCGCATCTAACGCCTCATCACGCGAGTCGGGCCCCTCTTCCCCGATGGGCTGAAATTTCAGGGAACGCACACTCTGCCTGCTAAGTTCACTGCCGTCCCCACCCTCCAGTGCCTGCCCATGGTGGGCCTTTCAAGCTGTCTGTTGGAAGTTGAGGGGCAATGAGTAAACAGGGGCCACCGTGCACCCCTTCTGATAGTTCCTGAATCCCTGCGTTCCAGAGCCGTTGCCCCTGGCTCCCAGAAGGCTTTGCTGGCCCCAAATGGCCTCTTGCTCCCCTGGACGGGAGCCTCTGCTACCACTCAGGGACAAAAGGCTTTTATAAGTGGTGTAGCCAGGAGGGGCAAAGGCGGCGGGGGGGATGGTGCGGACCCCCGCAGATGTCCCTCCCTCCTCCCTCCCTCCCTCTGGGCAGCCCCTCAAGGGACTGCCAGACAGGACCGGTCAACAGCCAAGCAGTGTGCCAGCCAACCGCCCCCCGGGGCACCCATTGACTGCCAGTCAGGAGGGGCCAGGGGTCAAGAGCAGGGCCGCCAACTGCCTGTCACCACACTGGCCAACTGTCAGTCAGGAGAGGCCAAAGTCCCCTTCTGGGAACTCGGAACCGCCTGTCAAGGCGCGGCCAGCTGTCACTCTGAAAGGCCCAGAAGCCAGTCAGGACGTCCACCAGTGGCCATTCCGGTGACAGCTGATTTTGCTACCCAGATTCCTTTCATCCTTCTCCTGGCCTGGGCACCCCACTGGGCTCTGGGAACCATCTCTCTCCAACTCTCAGCCCACATGTTTCCGTGGGGTCATTTCCCACCCCAGGCAGGGAGCACAGACCCCATGACTCAGGACTGGCCAATCAGAGCATTGCATTTCTCTCCTCACTGTGATTGGCTCACGTGTAAACATGTGACTCCGATCAAACCAATCAGAACTAACTCTGGATGACTAGCAAGAAATAGGCCTTTTTTTTTTTTTTGCCTGCTATCCTTGAACCTGGGAGGGCGTAGGGCTGGAGCTGAGCAGTCAGTCAGTCTGCCCTCGCTAAGAACAAGGCGTCTGAAGGCACAGCCAGCCCCGAGGGTGTGGAACTGAAGGGCATGAAAGAGAAGCTGGGTCCTGAATCGGGTCCTGGAAACACGGCTTGACCCCTCAGATCCAGCCGTACCTGAAACCAGAGACCATCGGGCTTTCCAGTTATTTGAACTAACGACTCCTTCCTTTTGCCTAAGCAAGAATTGTTGTGGGTGGGACCCGTCGTCACTCGGGGTGCCTGCCAGTGTCCCGTGGGGAGCCGTCTGCTGGCCAGGACACCAGCCCTTGCTGAGGCCCAGGGTGGTTCCAGGGCAGCCCCTGACCATTGACAAACGGCCTCCATGTTTGTTCCCCGTGCTCCTGGCTGCCGAGGCCCGGGCTCCACCGTCAGACGCCCCCCGACTTTTGACTCAAACAAGTGATACTGAGAAGTGTGTGTGTGTGTTGGGGGGGCTTCTCTTCAGTAGTGGTAACAGCCGGGAGTGCGCGGAGCCACAGGGCCACCCGGGATCCAGACCGCCCTGTGGCAGGATTGGGGGGCCGTGGCCCAGCCTCTGCCCAGGCTTCAAGCCTGGTATTTAACCACCCAGGCCACTCTGAGCCCTGCAGCAGGCACCCTGGGAATAAAGTTTCCCCATAGCGCCTGGCGGAGGGCTAGGAACATTTTAGAGGCTTGAAAATTGGCTAGAGTGAGCAGCCTGCCATGGGCACTGGCTCTGCGCCCAGCCCTGGGGGTTGGGGGGAGAAGGAGAGAGAGAGAGAGAGAGCACGAGCGAGCACGTGTGTCTCGAGGATGGGCTGGGGCACTGAAGAAGTGGGCCCTCCCTCCCTCCCGGGCCCTCAGTTGAGAGGGCACGGCAGACCCCAGCGAGCTCTGAAAGGAAACCGGCCTTGAATGTGTCTGGTCACAGCAGAGCCTCAGCGGGCTGCCTGAGGCTGGCCTGCCCCGGCCCACCTGCAGCCGGGGTGAGCAGTGGGTGGGCCACCGGGTGTCAGAAACTGGCAGCGCCAGGGACGTGGATGGGCCAGGGAGACGCCTGGCTGCATGACCGGCTGGCAACATGGATGAATAATGACAGGTATTTGACTCCATTCTCTTTCCATACTAGGCTTCTTAGTCAAGAAATCAGGAAACTCAGGTTTTTAAGCACTAGACTCTGGGGTTCAGATCCTGGCTCTGCCCGTTGCTGGCTGTGTAGTAAGGCCTGGGCAGGTGGCTGCGTCTCTCACCGCCTCTGTTTCCTGTAAAGTGTTGGGGGTGGGGCGTGTTAATTATTAAATACATAGGAGGTACCGAGGGTCTGTCAGGTATACCAGCTACACAACAATTAATTTATACCTTCGATTATAAAATAAATATGGCAACATACATCTGTTCATTTATAAATTGCTAATTATTAACACCAAGTACACATGCATTCATTTATGTGCGTTACTCACTTGATTTTTACAAAAAACCCCACCGAGGACAAGGCTATCTGTATCACCCTGGAAACAAGGACACTGAGGCTCTGGGCGGGTAAGTGACCTGCTCCAGATCCTGACGAGCCAGCGTTTGGAATGCCAGCCAGCTGTCACTGGGCCCGAAGTCCAGCCTCTTCCCTTTCTGCACGCTCCACGGTGCTTGGCTGGGCTGGCCTAGTGGGCTGCCCCTAGCCGTCCGCTGGCCCTCGGCCACTGGGGACCCCTGGCGTGGCTGAGCAGGGATGGGCCGGGCCAGAGCTCATCCCGCCAGCCCCTACCCGAAGCCCACGGCCACGGGACCCCACCGTGGCATCTGCAGGGGGTGGCCTTTGCCTCGTCCGCTTCTCAGCACGCCTGGACTCTGGACGTTAACGTGCCCGCAGCCAGGCTCCGTTCATGGTCCCAGGGTGACCTCCCCAAGCAGGATCCAGTTACATCTCAGCAGCAGCTAAGGAACAAACACAGCTTGTGTCTTCCTCCAAGTGCTGATTTCCTTTGTCTCATGAACATTGAAAAATGAAAGGAATGATAAGGATTTGGTGGGGGGGAGGGGGGAGGCAGCCTGGAGAATTCTGCCGTGTTGGCTTAGCTCGCCAAGAGGGCGGCGCGAGGGAGTTTTAAACAGAGAAAGAGACTCAAGAGGAGACGGGGTAGGCCCTGGGAGGCTGGAGGCCTCTTGCTTCCCACTTGGGGGTTCCAGGCCCTCCCCTGGGGGCAGCAGCTTCGCATTCTCTCTCTGCAGTCGGGCCCCTAAACTCTCTGCACCTCAGACTCCTCCGCTCTTCAAGGTCAAGTCCCACTGCCCTGGGTCACGATGGAAAAGAAACGTGAAAATGTGTGTAGACTGGGGTGTTTCTTTTTTGCGGGGGGCAAATTAACTCCTAGGGGGACATTTCCGAAACCATTTCTATTTCCACGACTGAGAGGGGAAGGCATCTAGTGGAGACCAGAGCAGAGGCCCAGGATGCCACGGAACACCCAGCAGCGCCCAGGACGGCCCCTGGCAGAAAATCCTCCCGGCAGAAATGCCCAGGGTGCCCCGTGAGAAACATACTGGGGCAGCCCTGCACATTTAATATGAAACACCTCCCGGGGCCCCATCTGGATGCATAAGAGAAGGTAGAGGGAGAGCGGATGTGTTGGGAAGAAGGCCACCCACCGATGTTGGCTGCCTGTGACAAAGGTTCTGTCCCCCTTCATTCAGACAGCAAGTATTTGCCCTGTCACCCATGCCCTGTCCTCCCTCGGTACCCTGTGCTAATGGAGTATGCGGTCTGGAGGGGAAGTGAGAGAACAGGAGCACAGTAAGTAACGATGGCTCTGAACGTCCCTTAAGACAGGACCCTGCAAACGCACTGCGGAGGGTGCGCAGCTGGGGGCCCCTCAGCGGTGAGAGGGCACGAAGCTCCGGTGCACGCTGTGGCTTGCCGGACGAACCCTGGAAACATCATGCTTAGTGAATGGAACCAGACACAGAAGACCACGTCCTGTGTGTACGTCCCTAAAGACACTGTGGCGACATTGGCACAGCCCAGGAATACACGGGGCACATTGAATGGCACACTTTCCGTGTGTTGTGTAAATTTTAGCCCCCTGAAGCTGTTCTATGCGGAACAATTCTCACGGCAAATGGTGAGGGGGACGGGGGGGTGAATGAAATAAGTGCAAGGCTGAGATGGAAGGCGGAGACTCGGGCTCAGATGAGGTGATTCTGGGAGGTGACGGAGGTGACGTCTGTAGTGGGGCTTGCAGGTGGGGTTGGGCGGTATGAGCTGTGAAGAGTCCCAGGGACTCTCGGTGGCTGGCCTGCGTGGACACAGAGGGTCATGGGCATCTCGGCTTCGGGACCCTGAAGAAATAACCCCTCCCAGCTGCTTCAGTCCGGAGAAGTCATGACCCTGGGTCCCACAGCTGTGCACTTGGCCAGCACCCAGGGGAGGGGAGAGGCAGGTCCAGCCACCCTGCCGGGCTTTTCCTGACAGCTCGTGTGGGTGGCTGAGGGCCCTGCCTCTGAACCCGGCCATGCACCTGAGGGATCCCTGAGCCCAGAGCAGCTTCCCAGCACGGGGGGTGGCCATCCTGCCACTCCCAGCAGTGACTTCTCATGGGGCTCCTGTGTTTATTTTCACCCTGAGCCACGAAGAGACTTGGGCGCGAAGGGTCTGCTCAGAGCCAGCGGTGGCGGAGGTGCCAGAGAAGGACCCCACCCTGCCCGTGGGTGCTGGAGGGCAACGTCCCCATTCCCGGTGAAGCACCTCCCAGCCGGGCCCCTTCCCTCCGCCCTCCTCAGGGGCCTCCCCCATCCCCAGCCTCCACCCACTCCAGCCACCAAGGAGCCACCCAGGCCTTGAAGGACCCTGCCATACCAGGCCGGGCCAAGGTGGGATGTCCCAGTCTGACAGGGGGCCAGAAAAAGAAGCCAGGTCACAAAGGAATGCGCCCTGCTGCCCAGGTGCTGAGCAGCACGGAGGGAAGAAAAGGATTACAGATAGGGGGACAGGGCCGCGGTCGCTTCCTGGCTCTCCTGAAGCGAGAGGTGTCTGTAGACAGGACCCCTCGTGCCCTTAGGGGCAGCGGGGTCCCGGGTGCAAGCAGTGGGAGCTGCCAGCATCACGTCGTCCCATCGAGTTTCTAGAACCTTTGCACTGGATACAGGAGGACAGGAACCTGTTGTGCGCCTGGCACACAGGAGGGGGCCGCAGAGCCAGTGGAACCCCAGAGCCTGGATCCATGCCCCCAAATACCAAGGACCTCCGCCTCGGGGAGCCTCCCAGCCTCCTGGTGGGCCGGCAGAGGCTGGGCACTCAGGGCCTGTTGGGTGGCTGCAAGCCGGTGACCTCAGGGGAACCCTGAGAGGCGAGGCGGGACAGTCGGACCCCATGTGTGAGGGCAGCGGCCCCGAGACCCAGGCTCTGGCCCACAGCAGGTAGCCCTCGGCTTATGAACAGAAGTGTGTTAACGAATGTCAGTAAATCAAATCAGCCCCACAGCCCCACCCAAAGGGCGCGCAGCGGGGCAGGGGCGCCCATGAGCTCTCTCGGGCCTTCCTTCTGTGTCACGGGACCGGGGTGCGGGGGGTTGGCTTTGGCTGAAGCGAGAGGGAGCTGCATACAGATGGTCTTTTCGCAAACAGGCCCCTGAGCTCTTCTTCTTGACTCCTGTCCCGCCCCACTTTGGAAGCAGGCCCCTCAGAGGGTGAAGCGCCAGAAGTACCACGGTGGGTGGGCGAGCCCTACAAGGGCCGTGAAATGACCTGCGCCCCGCCCACCCACCTGTAACTGCTCTTTCCCCACCCCTGTGCTGCTCAGCACCTGGGCAGCAAGGTTTGTTCGTTTGTGACCTGGCCTCTTTTTTGGTCTCCGGTCAAACTGGGGCATCCCAAGAGTCAGGCGCTGTGCGCCCATCAGAAGGGCTGGGGGTAGGGGTGCTGTGGCCGGTCCAGAAACTTGCTGCCACGCTGGTCCCACCTAGCCATCATTTTGGTCTGAGAAGAGGAGAGTCCACCTCTGAGAACATCCCGGCCCTGGGAGCGGGCCGGTGGCCACAGAACGCCATTCCTGACCCCTGGTCAGGCCAGAAAGCCTGGTCGCCTGGAAGCACGTCAGAACGGGGCTTGGGTTTAGCACTGCCCTGGGCTGGGTGCGCACCGCCGACCTAGTTCTCTTTGGTGATGGGGAGGAGCCCCACGCAGGGCACCCGGGTTGTTTCTCAGGGCCCCAGTCTTCTTCCCAGGGTGGGCACACCCTGTCCTGTCCCTTAGGGGCTCAGGGGGCCAGAGGGCTTGTCACGCTCCTTCTCTCGGCTGCGCCGAGGGACAGTTAGCTCCGCACTCCCGCTCTCCAAGCTCTCCAAGCAGCCTTGGGGAGGAACCAGGATGGGCCTCCTGGGAACCTGCCCAAGGCTTTTTCCCTGGTTCCTCTGGGAAAAGATCCAGAAAAAGACGAACAGTGTCCAATCGGAGAGGGAGGGGATAGGGCGGGACCAGGCCCTGGGGCTCTGGGCAGCCACAAGGTCCCACCGCAGCCAAGACCGAGATTCTGTTCTCCGTGGGCGCTGCCGAGGGCTGGCAGGCCGAGCGCACTCGGACCCCTGGGGTCCTCACTGTCTTCCGGGCCTGCAGGCCCAAATGCAACTTCATGGAAATCCCAGGAGTCAAATCCTCTCCGGAGGGTTGGCCTGCAGCCAGGCCGTGAGCGCAGCGGTGCGCCCGACACACAGGAATGCTCAGAAAAGTCGGGGCTCCACAGACCAGATCCCCACTTCTTCCTCCTCTTCTATCCCTGTTCCCTGAGATGCGTCTGCCCCCAGCGTATCTCCTGTAAGCGTCAGCGACAGGCCCCTGCCTGTGTGCCGGGACAACCGTGGGGCAGGCTGAGCCCAGGGGACCCACCCGTGGTGCTCTGATGTGCCCAAGCCGGGCGATGCATGTGGCTGTGGACACCCCAGGCCCAACCTCACCAGGCTGGCAAGGGTGCCAGGAGCACCCCTTTAGTACCTTTCTTTCCTGCCCCCACATTTTGGTGACACCTGTCCTCAAGGACCAAAATGAAGGCGATACAGTAAGCGAGGGGGCTTGTGGGTCAGGAGAACCGGGTTCAAATTCAGCAGCCCCACAAAGCCAGGCGCGCAACTCCCTGCTCCGAGCGTGTCTTCTCACCTGCAAAATGGTCTTTCTAACGCCACCGCCCTCCCCCAAAATGTCAGTGCCTCTGTGGCCCTCTGCTCAGCGCCCGGTGTGGACCCCTGAGAGGCTACCACGTCATCCCAGAGCAGCATTGTCTGCCTCCTCCGTCCGCTGCCTGCATTTCAGTTTTTCCTTCTGTCCGTGTGGACGTCTTCTTCTGTGTGATAGACTGTATTACAGTTCAGAATTACTGGCCACTGCTTGGTGGGGACTCTGTGCCCAGCTGCCCCCATGGCAGCCTCAACCACATGACCTGTTCTGGCCAACGAAATGCGAGGGAAGTGACTTGCGTTGTTTCCAGGCAGAAACTCTCAGTCTGTGTGCAGGTGGCCAGGTGAGTCCCCCTCTGCCACGGGAGGGCATCGTCCATGCCCACGGAGGCTCCTCTGTCAGCCAGGGTCCCAGAGTAAAGACGACACAGAGCAGAGCGGCAGCCGCCCTCCAAGGGCAGGTGGCATGAGACCTGGGGGTCATATCCTGGCTGAAAATACCTTGTGGCATTGGAAGGTCCTCAAAGGGGCTCCTGAGGACTGTTTCGCAGTCTGCGGCCGCTGCTGGGGACAGTGGGTGCCCACCAGCGAAATGCTATGCCTCGGTGCTCAGTAAGCAGTGTGCGGAGTCACGACTTGGCACGACTTGGCACTTCTGCATCAGGCCAGGCCGACCGCCATCCGGGCTGTGAGGCCAGTCTTTCTCGAGTGTGGGTGGTGCGTACCTGCAGACTTTAGGCAACACTCAGGGGTGGAAGTTCCTCCACTGAATCTGTGACCTCCTTACTGCCTGCCCTCCTCCCCGAACCCCTCTTCCGCTCTGTAGACAGAGGCTACTTAGGTGAGATTCCACTGTCCACCTGTCCCCTGTGCCCAAGGTCAGGTTCCTTACGCTGCTGCAGGAGGGCAGAATGCACCCCAGAGAAACCAGGGGGCCTCTCTCCCCACTTCTCCTTGGCTGTCATTTTTCCTATTGGCTGAGCCCGTGTCAATCTCCTTGGCCACTCCAGGCCCCTCCTTCCTCCTTTGTTATTTTCGTTCTGTCACCTGCAATCAAATCTGGAAGGAGGGGGGCCCAGAGCACCCCTTAACACTGGCTTTGTGCTGCTGGTGGTCTTCAGAGTTTTGGCTTCTCGGCAACACAGCCCTCTTAGCGCCCAGCACATGCTAGGTAGACAGTGGACGCCCAGTAAAGACTGGTCCTGCCTCCCGAGTTGGTGGCTTCATGGTTGGCGGGGCCGCAGCAGGGCGGAGAGGGGGCTGCTCTCTAGAGCCCAGTTCATGAGAGCTATTCGGGGAAGTGGGTGGGGAAGCAAAGCGCCCCCCCGACCCATGGCTGTTGGAGGGGGACTGGCAGAGTCGGCAAGGACCACGTATACCCAGACCCGGGCTCTGGCTTCTCTCCTCAGCTCCGCCCTCTTTGCACCTATTTCACTCCTGGCAGCTGGGGGCCCCAAACGGACCAATTCTCTCTCTCGAAGGACAGATGGGGTTTTGTGGTTGGGATGGGTCCCCTCCCCATAGCCCACCAAGGACCGGGGCCAAGGATTTCAACAAAAGAACTCGCGAAAGCCATCTCTCTTTATTTTTCTTTCCTGCCGTTCAACCGGTTTGCAGAAGCCGAGGATGGGTGGATTTTGGAGGGAAAGGGGGAACATCTGGGCCCAGACCCTCCCAGAAATAGTCTTTGCACATTGCTGAGGCTGATTAGACTTGAGAAGCAATTTAACAATAAACTCTACACAATTAGAAATGTACAAAAGTGTCAAGGCGGCTGCTGGCTGGTTTCTTGCCTTCCCATGGGGGTCAGAGTTAACGCCCGTCAGTCCTCTGCAAAGGTCCTGGGGCTGACCTAGGAGGCAGGCAGATTCTTCCCTGGGAGGCGGTGCAGATCCGCGCACCCTGCAGAAGTGTGCCCAGGGGCAGGTGTGTGGGTGTGTGCCCAGGTGCCACAGCCTCCACAGGCGCCAAGGCTTTCGAGCACGTCTGCATCCTGCCCTTATGTCCGTCCTTTGAAAGTGTTCATGCAGGTGTAGGTCCCTGAGAATCTGTGGATCTCCTCGAGGGCAGCCTGTGGGAGGATGCTGGAGACAGGGAGCGGAGAGGGAGGAAAGAAAAGACGGTCAGTGGGGCAGGGGACCAGCCCAGATGGTGTAGTAGGGTGATGCCCACAAGCCACCCCCTCCCGACCCTTCATGGAGGAAGCTCTTTCAAGTAAGTGGATAAATGACTTTTTACAAGGCAAAGGGTAGGCGGGAGAAATAAACTTCCAAAGCCACATTCTTTGCATTTTAAGGCCCATAGGTATCTCAGAGATCAGTGAACTCCAAATGCCACTTGTTCAACAAATATTTACTGTGTGTGGCTGAGCACTTAGGTGCTGGGTGTCACCTTCTCCAGAGACACTTCCCACACTCGCGCTCAGGCCTCTCCTTGGGCTCCCCACAGTCCACTGCTTCCCCAGTAAACCCTGGTGTTGTTCTCGCTGTTTACTTGACAAGCCCACGAGGGACCTTGTGGCACCGCTGATTCTGATCCCTAGCACAGGGGCCTGGCATGAGAGGGTCTCAGTCCATTTGTTGAATCAAACCGAAGGGCCCTGGCCCACTCTATGTGCAAGATAGGACAGGCCCCCTTCCAGTAAGAGCAATCTGGAAGGCTTCCTGGAGGTGGTGGCAATGGAGTTGAGCCTGTAAAGATTTCTCTTGGGGAAAGTGAAGAGAGGGTGTCATGCAGGCAGTGGAGAGGGGGGTGGCCTCTGCTTCCTGTGGGAAAGTAGCAGGGGACGGAACAGAAAATGGTGGCTGGAAGCTTACTGTAAGAGTGCTGAGATGTTCTAGACAAACCAGCTGTTTTCAAGAATGCTGAAAAGGCTTCTACCAAGCTCCCTGAGGTGGAAGGTGGCAGCCTGGCTTTGGCAAGAACCCAAGTCCCTGCTCTCCCGGGGACTCACAGGGGTGGCCGAGGGGCATCTCAGAGCAACAGTCAGTAGGGACAAAGGGAGGCCGCTGTATGCCCTCAGGTGCCTCCCGCCACCACACCCTGCCTCCCTCCGTCCCCTGCTCTGCCTCTCCCAGAGGCTTTGAGTTTGGAGGAGAACGGACTGGTTGACGTGTCCCCCGCAGCTGGAGCCCACATGACATGCAACCAGAGGGGATGCTGGCGTCCTGGGAGTCAGTATCTGGCGAAGGAACTGGGGTGTTTCACTTCCTGAAAAGGCCTTCCAGATCAGAGGGGCTCAGTCAGCCAGGGGGTGCGGCCTGGAGACGGCTGGGGACCCAGAGGAGCCAAGAGTCCAACTGTGCTTAGATGGGATGGAGTGACCCCCCTCAGTGTGGGGCTCCAATAGAAAGGATTTGCTGCCCAAAGTCGGGAAAGTTCTAAAAAATGTGATTCTGGATAAATTCTGGAGGACCACCTTCTCTAATAAGTGTACCTCCCCTGGGAGTCTGCCCTGGCGGATCCCTCCCAACTAGCGCTGTGACATGTCCATGAACCCTGAGCCTTTGGCATTGAAAGCTCTGTCTCCCCATTAGATGAAACTTGCTGGCGCCTGAGGCCAACTACTGGTCTCAAACAGTGGTTCTCGAAGTGTGGCCCAGGAACCCTTGGGGGTGCCCGAGGTTTCTTCAGTGGTCTGTGAGGTCAGAGTACTTTTATAATAATACTAAGATGCCATTTGCCTCCTCGCTCATTCTCTCACGAATGTACACTTGAGTTTTCCAGAGGCTACAGGGCATGTGACATCCCAACAGATTAAAATTAGAAGCACATATAAGAATCCAGTTGTCTTCAATTATGTTAGACAATAAAGAGCTTTGCAAAAAAAAAAAAGAAAGAAAGAAAAGTAAAACAATGCCATTCTTCTTACTACATTCTTTTCTTTTTTGAAAAGTTACTAACTTTTCATAAAAAATCATTTATGTTAACAGAATAGATTTTTATTGTTATTTATAAGTAAACATTTTAAATATAAACACATGTATAAATCTGGTAAAGTTTTCTCTCCGTTTTCACGTCTAATACAGTGAACAACTCCAGATACGACTCACATAAACTGAAGCTCTTTGGGTGCCTCAATAATTTTTAAGGTTATACAGGGGTCCTGAGGCCAGCGACTTTGAGAACCACTGCCCCAAATTAAGGACAGGAAACCCTTGGCATGCAAGGCACCACTCTCGTCTTCACGCCCACAGCAGACGTGACTGATCGATCGCATGTGTACAAGGTCCCCTCCCCACCAGGGTCCCCCAGGAGAAGGGGCGGGGGTCACTGGAGCCCAGCCCTCGTACCTTTTCAAGATGATGAGGGCGTGCATCGTCCATGGGAGCAGGAGGAGGGCCCGATTGAGCTGCACGGCCTCCACTGTCCTCCGGGCCACCGTCTCCGGCTTCAGTGGGGGGAAGAGGTTGGGGAACCTGGATGCAGGAAGAGGCTCCATGGGTTTCTCCGGGAGAAGCGGGTGCTTCTGCCGAAAGCCTCTGTGGCTGACAGGTCTGGGTCACCCCTTGGGTGTCTCCCTGAGATTGGGAGACCTGAGACCCGTTTGGGATCTTTGCCTTCTTCCTCCCTCTGCCCACAGATGTGCCAGGATATGCTCGCCGCCTCACTCTGCCCGCTGGGCCTCCCCGTGAGAACCAATGACTTGTAGCCCTGCCACCAGGGCTCCAACGCCCCCACCGTGGGGCTCCCTGTGCGCTAGAGCCCGGCTTCCCCGTGGGGAGTGGGGGCGACTGCCCACCGCCTGACACCTCTCTCCCCTTCTCACTCTGCTCCAGCCGCCCCAGCCAAGTCTCTGCTTCCTGTTAAGTTCTTTCCTGTCTCAGGGTCTTTTACCAGCTGGCCCACTGGCCTGGCCCCTTCCTCCCAGCTCCTCTTCAGGGAGGCGCCTCAGCTCATCCATGCACAGTGGCCTCCGGTCTCGTCCCCCTGCTAATTTGCCTCGCCGCATTTACATCTCGAAGAGCCATGCCTGTTTGCTTGTGTCCTTGTCAGTGGCCTGTCTGCCCCTCAGACTGAGTTCCACAGGGCGGAGGTCTGGTGGGTCTCACTCCCTGTCATACTCCCCATGTGCTGGGTCCGGCGCGTAATCAGTGCTCGAAAAACACTTGCTGAGTCCTGACCAGTGTGGCTCAGCGGCTGGGTATCATCCCGCAAAGCAAAAGGCCACTGGTTCAATCCCTGGTCAGAGCACATGCCTGGGTTTTGGGTTCGGTCCCCGGGGTGCGTGCAAGAGGCAACTGGTCGATGTTTTTCTTTCCCTTTGTTTCCCTCCCTTCCTGTCTCTCTAAAAATAGATAAATAAATTCTTCAAAAATAAAAAAAAGAAGAAGAAGAAAAGAAATGCTTGCGGAATGAATGGACACTGAATGACCGGCTGTTCCCCAAATGTGTCCCGCGTACCCCACTTGGAGGCAGGGGCTCTGCGGAGAAGGCCCTTCTCCGCCCAGTCTGCTGGCTCACTCGCTCACGGAGTCCCTGGAACATTTACTGAGCGCTTTCCCTGGGGTCGGCAGATAAACAGCCAATCGCATAAGCAGGTGGCAGGGTCCCCTCCTGCCTGTTCACAGGCATCTCACCTGAGACCCACGGAACGAGGCCGCGCACCACCAGCCAGGCCTGCGCTAAGCGCACAGCGGGCGTCACTCACGCTGGTTTACAGAGGAGGAAACTGAGGCTCTGGGGAGTAGGTGGGGATGTGGGACTCGAGCCAGGCCGGCACAGAGCCCCGGGCCCTGGCCCCGCCCTCCGGCGCTGCCTGTCCGGCTCCCTGGGGCCTGTGGGCACAGCACTGATGCTGTTGGCTCTGACTTCCGCCCCACAGAGGGCCTGCGAGCTACTCTGGCACCAGCAGGATTAAGAGCAATGAGTCGCCAGGGTCTGAAGTCACCCTGAGCGAAGGACAACTCTGGGGCCCCCCACGCCAACTGGGTTGGCCTCCGAGAATCTGCGGAACTCAACCCCCACCCTGGGCTTCCTTTGCTGTCACAGCCAGCTGCTGAGGTCGCCCGAGCCTGTGGTCCCGAAGGGAGGCCAGCCTCCAGGGCCCCGCAGGGCTGAGCGAGTTGAGGCAGCTCACTGGTGCTGGGACCCTACAGGCAGTCTGCCTTTCCGGTCCTCATCTGGGCCAGCCCTGCTGGTGGGGTCGGTGGTGGGTGGGGCGGGCGGGCGGCGGAGGCGTGGGCTGGGGTGGCCCTTCCAGGCACGATTGCAGGAGGACCTGAGCGAGGGGCCCCATTCGCCTCTGCTGGGGAAACGGTCTCCTGTCTCTCCATGGCGGGTGGGAGGGGTATCCGGGAACCACCCGAGTTATTCACTCCCACGGAGGCGGCACAGCATGCTCAGCCAGTTTCCATCTGTGTGGCCTTGGGCCAGCCACTTCCCGCCTCTGAGACTCAGTTCCCTGTCTGTGAAATGGGGATACGAACTCTCTGCCGGGGGTGCCGGGGGTGCCGGGGGCCCAAACGTGGCAGAGTTCGTAGAGCGTCTGGTGTGGCTGGAACGCGAAGGTCAGTCAACAGCAGTGAACGAATAACAGCACCCAACTACACGGCCACTGTTGCTGGGAAACCCATCAATTTTGTCCTAAACATCTGTCTCCCACCCTCCACCCTGGGAAACTGCTAAGCTTGGTTGGGGAGGAAGCCAATGCTTTTCTCCTTTTTTCCTTTTCTTCGGGAAATGGGAGTTGGGTAGACACCAGTCAACATCAAACACCCTTTTACTAGTCTTCTCCCGAGCCCTTGGGGCTTCCTGACCCACAGGTGAGTAACCTTTGTCTAGCAGGGGTGTCCGGCCTGGGGCCCACGGGCCACAGGCAGCCCAGGACGGCTGTGAATGCGGCCCAACACAAAATCATAAATTTACTTAAAACATTATAAGATTTTTTTGTGATTACGTGTTGCAACGTATTTAACGTGCGGCCCAAGACAACTCTTCTTCTTTCAGTGTGGCCCAGAGACGCCCAAAGGCTGGACAGCCCTGCTGGAGCTCACCGTTGGCCGGACAGGCTAGCTCTTCACACACAGGAACGTCAAACCCGTGACGAACGGGGGGCGCGCTCATCAACCCCTTCTTACGGATGAGGAAACCGAGACACAGAAAAGTGGCTCGCCTGAGGCGACGCAGGCAGTTTGGGCCCACACTCACAACTGTGGAAACAGGACTTGAGGAAAACCTTGCATTTCCTTCTTAAAGCACTGGAAGGCGGGGTCTGCATGTGTCCCGCCCATTTCCGCGCCCAGGGTGCCCAGTTAAAACTGTGGTGGCTGCTCCTGCATTTCCATCCTGTGTGCACTCATTGAGCACTTGCTATGTGCCCAGATGAAAAGAACCCAACCCAAGGCCTCCTGGGGGGGTGGGGGGGGGCGGAGCCAACACGGATCATTAACAGTCATTAATCCATCCTTCTCCAAATTCAGAGTCTCTGATAATTTGCATGCATGTCAGGTGGAAATGTATACTTCTGTGACAAACTGAAGCCACAGTCTGCCAGGAAGATTAATAGCAGATGCATTAATGAAGATGTTATTGCTACTGAAGATAACAAGAGTGGTGGTTCGTCTCTGAGCATCGAGCATGCCTCAGGCTTTGCTCTAGATAGGCTGCCCGTGTGTTTTTAATTCTCCCCGTATCCCCACGAAGAAAATCGTATTTCCACCATTTTGCAGATGAGCGAAGTACAGCTCGGAGAGGTAACAAAGCTGGCGCGGGCGCAAGAGCTCCCGGCTGCACGCAGGTGAGCTGTGATCAAAACCAGGTGTCTTAATTCTTGATCACCAAAACCACACTCAGTTATCACCGCGAGGGTGTGCTGCGTGACAGCCACACGGCACGCACGACACCGACTGCCTGTGATTTGCCCGCAACGCAGGGCGTAAACCTTAAGGGAACAGGGGGATTAATTTTTACCTGTGTGACCGCTGCCCAGATCAAGGAGAGAGCATGCTTCTAAAAGCCTAGAGAGTTCCCCCATGTCCTCTGGCAGGCTAAGCCCACCCCTGCAGGGGCGGCCCGGTTCTGACTTCTAGCACCACAGCGCCGTTTGCCTGTTGTAGAACTTTGTACAAACGGGGTCGCACAGAATGAACCCTGTCATCCCTGGCTCCTTCTGCTTAATGCAAGGTTTCTGAGATGCACACAGAGATGAGCCCTCTGCGCTCTTTTGAAAGTGGGTGGTACCCCACTGCACACACTGGTGCTTCCCAAAAGCTGTCCGCCCTAGAAGCCGGACCCCAAACCTCCATGGCATCCCACCGTCGTGCAGGTGGAGAATCAGGACCCAGGCCTCAAAGCCAAAGACGAAGGGCTCCGGGGTACTTGTCTACTGGCGTTCTCTCTAGGCACACTCAATCTCTTGCCTCGTCCAATCCAATCTGCTGGTGGGACTCGGCTCGGGAAGGGCGGGTGCCCTGCTCACTGACCTGACTCTCATGCCCTGGAACATCTCCGTGCTGGTGTGGAAGGGCAGCACGGTGGTGGCACTGACCCCGGGACAGTCCAGCAGCCCCAGGGTCAGGCTCTCCATGAAGGCAAAGGCCGAGGCTTTGGACGTGCAGTAGTCGATGGCTCCCGGGATGGCGGACAGGGCCAGCACGGAGTTGAGACACACGATATGGCCGTTCTGCAGCTCCAGCATGCGTGGCAGGAAGGCCTTGGTGGTCTGAGGGGGCGGGCAGGGAGGTCAGTGGGACACAGCCGTACCCCCCCACAGCCCCTCTGCCCCCTCTCTCAGGGAGAACAGACCACCCTGCACACATGTACGACCCCAATGACGGGGCCTTTCCAGGACAGCAGGGCGCCGAGGGCTGCCTGCCGCAGGGCACCGCGTCCACATATCAGGGAGTCCGCCTAATCCTTCCTCTTGTCCAGCCACCTTGTCCTTGGACATCCCTCCTGGCCTGAGCCCAGGCCCTGGTGAGCCTCTCCTAGCTCCTTTATGGCACCCCGGCCCCCTGGAGGGAAGGAAGACGTCACTGTCACACCCAGGGCTGGGTCTGGCCTGAAATTGTCCTTACCCAGAACTGGCCCAAGGTGTTGATGTGCTGGGATTTGAGGAGGGCATCGTCGTCACTGTCCATGAGGCTCTTCCCGTGGACCACCGCGGCATTGTTCACCAGGATGGTGATGTCGCCCACCTGCAGGGGAGGGGCCGCAGGCTCCGTGAGGGCCGCCCCAGGGGCCTGCACCCTACAGAGGTGGTAGCCCACTATGCGACCCAGGGCCGCCACATCGTCCTTCTGAGCATCAGCCTTGGTTTCTAAGATGGAGCTAATGACCACACCAGAGTGGTTCTGAGGGTTAGAAATAATTTATGGCACATACCACACCTGGCACAGGGCACGTTTATAATAAATGAGGTTACTGTGACACGAAAACTGTTGACATTTACCATGTGCCAGATGCTTAACAAGGTGGTTTTTGCTCTCTCGGAGCTCACTGGCGCACTCAGTCTAAACAGATGGCTGGGGTCGGGAGAAGGATTTTCCCAGAGGGCAATGGGACATCCGCCCCCCGCCCCCAGGGTCTAGGATAGAAACTCGCAAGTTCTAAATTCCAAAGGGGACAAGAGATGATTACTTTTGTCATGCAATCAGCCCACACACGCACATCCCTGCCCCCTGCGACGCACACATGCACACACGCATCCCTGCCCCTGCAACACACACATGCCTACGTGCACACAGCTTGGGCCAGCTCCACGGGGGAGTCCCCACAGACATTCTGGAGACAGCCATTCTGCTACAAGCAATGCTGTGTCCCAGGCCACCTGAGAAGGTTCTCTTGGGATAGCATTCTCTGTGTCCTGCTGAGCTGAGGACGGACCCCCCTTGCCACCCCCAGCGACATACCTTCTCCCGGACAGATTTGGCCGTCTGGTACACCTCCTCCCGGTTGCCCACGTCACAGATGAAGTAGTGGCACTCCGTGCCCATCTGCCGAATCTCCTCCGTTGTCTCCTTCAGGCATTTCTCGGTCCGGCCCCAGAGAACTATCTGGAAGGAGAGGAGAATGGCACTGAACAAGCCATTGTGACGCAATGATTGCTATCAGAAATTCAGTATTTAATGCAATCTTCCCTAGGACTGGCCCCCCAATTCCATCCAAAGACAGTACACAAAGCCAATGAACAATATGATCTTTTTCAGGGATCCAGCTGACTCCGAAGTGAACCCACAGTTTCTGAGCCCATTTCTGACCAATCCACAGACGTGTTACTTGCAAGTCTCACACATTCCTTCCAGCAGGACACCTCCAACCAGCCCGGTTCCAGTTATCCTACATAGTTACAAGCAATAGCAGAGCTCTTTCTGTAGAGTGCTCCAGAAAGTTCTCAGTTAGGAGCAAGCTGGCTTTCTTGCCAATCAGGTCTATGAGCACCCACCATGAGATGGCACTGGGAGGCTCCGGCCGTGAGGCGCACAGACGGTAAGCCCAGCCTTCAGCCAGCTGTGGTCACACTCGGTCACACATGGAAAGAGGACCAGGAAGAGAGGCGGCCGGGCTCCCGCTGAGGAGGAAACTGCCTCACCTCTCCCCCACCCCGGTTAATAAACTCAGGACTTATTACACCGGGGGGGACCCTGGCAGGACCAAGAAATGAATCCGTAAAAGGGGTGGACAAATCTATGCACGGCCGGTCATAAGGCTCAGCAGAAGAGCCTGGCTGTTTCTCAACCTTGACCTAAGGGACAGCGACACACCTCACGACCCGGCCTGGGGTCCCGAGAGGCCCTTGTTGCCGAAAGCGTTGGAGGCAGAGGGACTAAGAACCCCAACGAGGACTCAGCTTAACCAGCACAGAGGGAGGGAAGGTTGGGGCTGCGGACCGTCGGGAAAGAAGAGATAAAACGCTCCTTGGGGGTTCGCCTAAGGGGTTTCTAGTTTTGTTTTTTCTGTTGCTTTTTAAAATTATGGGATGGGTGGGGCAGGAGGGAGAGGTGGGGGGCAATGGAGACAACCCTACTTGAACGATAATTTCTTAAAAAGGGGGACCAAAGGAAAAAATATAAAATTGTCAGTGAAACGCCGCCTTTAACAATAAAACCCAACTTGGAAACCCCAACTTGGGGAACCAGCGCAAGGAATAAATGACACGTCCAAGTCCATCTTTTCTTTTGAAAGCAACTAAAGAGAACAGAAGGACTGTGTCGGGGCGGCAGGCACTTTCAAGCGGGGGTTACAGATGGCGGGCCAGTCATATCGGGCCGGAATCCAACTGATTTCTGTATTTTGCTGTGTGACAACGGTA